>APFE030009962.1:0-18873 GCA_000404065.3 Pinus taeda
AACTCCTATGGCCCTGCTCTATCAGGTACTATTCTGACTACAGTACCTCACCAGCTCCACTCTGTAATATTTCTTCAACCTTCTAGACTCTAGGAATGGCCTCTCTGTGAACTGTGTCAGCCCCTCTCTACCTCACGCTGGCTCTACATCACCCCAGATGGGTTTGCATCAGCCCTATGATGCCCTGCATCAGCCTTCTGGCCCTCTGTGTCAACAACGCTGGCCTCTCTGAGGCTCTGCACAACTCTTGGCTTCTTCTGCGTGACTTTGGCTGGCTCTGCGTTACACTTCTTGGCTTCTGTGCTGCTAGAAACAACTTCTTTCACCTCGGGACAACTGTTTTTTGCTGCTATTTCTCCACTTGGCTGATGTCTTTGAGTCCACCTGTGATCTGGAATCACGCTCTGATACCATGTTGAAGTTTCTAAGTTTACTTAGTTTAGAAACCCTTCATGCACTTTTTCTGATTTATTCCTACCTACTTGTTATTTTTCTTTAACAAGTTATTTACAAACTAAACACTAAAAATAAACACCAGTGCATGCTCAACATATTACAGATCAACAATTAAAAGAAACAAGAACAAACACACCACATGACACCATTATTTTTGGACTAATGTCCCCGAAAAAACCCAATGTGGTAAAACTAGTGCAACTATCTGAGGATTTTCTTATTAAGCAAAATCAGAGTACAATCTGGGTGCCGAAACTAGCCTACCCAATAGAGAATTTACTTAGCAGCTATACCTCACAGTTTGAGAGAAATCTCCTGGTTGAAACCTCGGAAAATCCTTCCGGCAGCTCCTCAGCACAAAACTACTTTGCAACCCCAGCGTCTGCCCAATTTGGACTACGTCAGCCCCTATCTGTCTCACGTTAGCTGTGTGTCAGTATTTTTTGGCTTGCGTCAGCCCCAGGAGGCCTTGCGTCAGCTTTCTGGGTCTCTGCGTCAGACACACTGGCCTCTATGGTGCTCTGCGCAGCACTTGGCTGCCTCTGCGTGGCCCTACATGAGCCCTTGCTGGCTCTGCATTACTCTCCTTGGCTGCTGCGCTACTCTCCTGGAACAATCTCTACCTTATTTGTTTCTCTGTACTCAATTCCCCTCAGCTGCTCTCCCGATCACTGATTCTATCTCTCTTAGCAAACCCCGCTCTAGAGAATACAATGACTAATCATCTGGTGTAATCTCCAAGTGACCCTCAAGCCTCCTCTTATACTTTTCCTGTTGACGATCCAATGACTGAGATTAAGTCCTTAATCAATGGCTAAGATTAGATCTGGCTTGATCCATGTCTTTTGGACCACTATAACATTGATTCATATTAATACTCATTAATATTTTATTTTCATTAAAAATATTAGTTATTTTAACATCTCCCGATCTGTTTAGAATTTTCCCAAACCCTTTCTGGGTATTGGAGATCTCATGTGCCCCAACCTCTCCACCAAATTTCGTGGCTAGAGCACATCTGATGCTACCCCAAATCAACACTTTAGGTTCATGGGAAGAAGTCCAAAGTTAATCCATGCTAAAAGGATGATCCTTGTCTAAAATAGAAAAAGGAATGAGAGTATCTCCAAAATTAGGATATGGATGCAATGTCCACAAAATAATAATAATCAAAATACAGTTGAAAAATATGTGATTAGAGGTTTTTGTCTAATGGAAGTTACTTACCATTCAAGGTATATGAGTCATAAATGACATGTTCATTATTTTTCCATACTAAGATATCATGTATCTGACAAGATTTGACTTAACAAGATTCATTTCAAGACCTATTTGCATGGATGTATTACAAAATTAAGGTTTTGAGCTCATATGTCAAGTTCATAACTCATGACAACTTGATGACTTGGTTCAAAAAGTCAAGATTTGAGTTTCATATCTTTGGCCTTTTTGATGAGACGTACCTATAAAAATAAAACACCTTGAAGCATAAGAAAAAAATTAATTTCATAACCAGAATCTCTCTGAGGACTAGTAGGTTGGAGCTACACAACAAATCAATGAGCAATGGTTTCTTTGAAGATCTTATGTCTCACTTACCAACTATAGTTGGAGGGATTTGATATGCTTCAATACTTCTCTCACATGTGTGAATATCCTCATTCATTCATTGATGGAAACATGTGGCCTAAATACCTTCCAACGTTACATGGCTCTAATGATGTTTCAGTTAAGAAACATCTTAGGTGTTTTGATAGATTCAATGAAATTTTTGATATGAAACATAGACTTGATATAGTTGTTTGCGGTGTCCTTGTAATGTGATGCCAAAAAATTCTATACAAATTTGCTTCCAAGTAATATGGTGTGTTTAGGAAAGCTGCAAGAAGTTTTCCAAGCTATTGGAAATACCTCAATAAGGATTTTTTTTTTTTTTTTTTTTTTTGAGGGTGGTTCTAAATTTATTATGTCATTTGGCTATTCAAAATATTCATTATGGTATAATGATGAGGTCGACAATGATGTGTGCTTTTCCTCCCCTATTATTGAATGCGAATCAATTGAAGATGTCGAGATGGAATTCATGTCCCTAAAAATTATATAAAATATTCTTATTTTGTCATTTATATACCTGATGAATTTAGTGCAAAATATACCAACTTTCTCCATCATGTTGAGAATCAAATCAAATCTTGCTGATTATATTTGAGTTGAGTTGCAATGAGCCAATGATTTTCTCCTAAGTTGGGAGTTCATAGTTTCATCAACATCTCTAGTTTGGGGCTTCTCAACATCCCATAAGGGAATCCTTTCCCCAAGTTGAAGCCATTCTTAACAATGAATTTGTCACATGCATATTTAGCGTAAATTATCATTCATGTTCATGACATTCCCCTTTGGTTCTCGAGTTTGCAATTGGGTCAAGTTTCATTTTCAGGAATCCTCAAATTGACATTAGAAACACCATGCTCGGCTCCATTTTACTTGACTTCACTCGTATTTTTAGCAATGTTTTACATTGGTATGCACAACGCTCCATGATCTCAATGATTATATCTCTTTATTTTCAACAACTTCATACTTTTAAAAACATTTTAATTTAGCAAGTCATGTGCATGCAAAATTTTGGAATTTACATTTTTGTCTTTGGAAACATATATTTATGTTTTTGGCAGTTCTTTTATATTTTTAATCAAGTCTAATTTATATGTGGCTAGTTTTAAAAAATGTGCCATGCATGCTAATTTTTTTTTTTCAAGATGGTGTTATTTTAAACAAGGTCATCTTCATAAGTGTGCGTTATTTATGCAATGGGTGATATTTGGATGCATGTAGGTACATGCACACATGATGGGTAAGAGGTTTTATATTTTTGCAAAATATTTTCTAATTTTAGAGTTGTGCATGTAAGGTTAACAAAATAATTTTTCTATTTTAAGATATTGTTATTTCATATAGTGGGGGGCATTGTCTTTGTGGCTATTTTTGGTAGGAAAACTAAATAGGAGGGCGTTTCATTTGAGAAAGTGAACTATGTTCATCTGTGAGTGCACTCTACTTTTCCCTAGTAGAGCAGGTAGATCAATGGGTATGTTCGCCCATGACTACAAGTTACGTACCTCGGTAGAGTCCATTGTGTGATTTGGCATTCTTTAAAAAAATACTCATAATCAGTACAATGTTTTATTTCAAACATATATTCAATTAGAAGAGGAGTAAGCTAAGGGATTTGGGTCAGTGAATTTATAGTCCTCAAATTTCCATTCTTCACTTTCGAGTTCCTATCATATCAGAGCATTAAGTGAAGTTGATCCCATAGTATTCACATGGGATTGTCCCCAAGTCCTGTGAGAATAAAGTGCTTGAGTAGCGATCTTAAGTCCCTTGAGTTCATTATGGTGTTAATCCGATAATCCCAGACCTTGCGTTTACAACTCTAAAATAAAGGAGATTTTTTTTTTGACAATCAACATTTTGCAGATTTGAAGTCTTTTGCAGGGCCAAATTGAAGCTTTTTACTTCAAATCACAAAAATTTCCACCTGAGGTTAAAAATCTTAAGCCCAAAGAAAGAAACATTGTGCAAGGTTTTTACAAGTGTTTCAAACCTATCAAGAAAGCATAACACATAACAATACATTAAAATTTACTCTGAAAACAATTATTGCATAGTACATTGTAAAATATCCACATGTAAAATGCTATTCTTATCCATCCAAATCTAGTTTTAAGCCAATATCTAATTTAATTATCAATGGAGCATGACTAGTCCATGGTCTACATGTGATTTCAGAGGAGCCAGAGCCCTTTCAACACTCCCTAATAAGCATGGATTTCACAACTGGGGATACTTGTAACATAAGGAGATGTGAGGAAGGTAGAACTAGAGAACAATTTAGCAAGAAAAGCTTTTCAAGAATTTTGCAAGGTTGTTGAAGATTCCATTTAGTTCAAGATGAAGTTGGATGCTTTAGGGCCAAACTGGGAGGATTGGAAGCAATAACAAATATTTCTACAGATTTATGATTTTTTTTTTCCAATGGTTCCCTCTAGAGTCTTAACATGTTGTTCTCTTCATTATCCTTCTTTATTAAAAAAATCATCTATAAAGATAATCTCATTAGGATGTTAAAGATTTATTTTACAGTGATGTTGAATATCATATGGTTGAAAAGAATGTTAAGACATAATCAATGGGAATTATTCTCCTTTTCATTCAGCGTACACTAGAAATCAATTCAAGCATTGGCAGTTCATGTTTCAATCAAGACTCATAGTTATCCATCAGTATGTAGATTCTCTTGACATTGATGTAACCATATTGACACTCCTTGCCTATGTAAGGGTGGCTTTTGGAGTCAAATCCTAGTTCATTGATATATACAATTTGATGTAGTCTATAAATGTGCAGTAATTCGATGTATGATGCATTTTCAGAAAATATAGAAGAAAATAAAAGTTTTGACAAACTTCTTCATACTGGAATTGGAGAAAAAAATGCATCAAAGCAAACCATAATATGGAAGCCTTAACACTGAAGGAGTAGAATCATAGGGACATTTACAATACACCACATATCACTCAAATAAGTTATATTTCTAATCCATTTAACCATATCAAGGGTCGACTTAACATTTATTTGCGAATAACTAATATTTGAAAATCCACATTTTGAGGCTAAAAAGTTCAGAAACTCCACCAAAGACCATATCACCCAAAGTGTTCATGCAAAAATAACTTAATGCATATATGAGATTGTGATTCTTTCATAGCTAAAAGATAAGGTCTAATCTTCCTTACTTCGATATTGTATTAATGCTTGGAATCCTTCATTCTTCTCAAATTTTTCAATTTTATGAACTCTACCAAAAGCTGAAAATACCTAATAATTGAAAATAAGAAAATAAATCAATCCTTGCATCTGTTCTTGAAACTCAAGAAATTTAAAATATATACCAAACTAATTGAAAGAAATATTTTTCCTACTGTATTTAAAAAATAACAATGTAAACTTTGAAACGAGAACTCTAGCCAAAAAAACCCAAAAAACCCAAAAAAACATGAAAAAAAATCCAAAAAAATAAAATTGTGTATTCTAGAATGATGTTTTATTTTTCTAGGTTTAATTTTCAACATATTTAAAAAATGGCAATAAAACCAATTTTTTTTGTGCGAAATAAAGGAAAAAACACTAATGTTTTTAGTAGAATAACATTTTTTTTTCCCAGGTATAATTTCTACATTTTTTAGTAATGGCATTAAAGATAAAATAATGAGATCAGAAACACATTACAATTCCAACAATTTTCCTCCATGTCATTAAACATATAATAACATGACATTAAAGGTCGCTAAAATTCTAATTGTTTTCAACCATAACATTAAAGATAAAAACAAGTTGAATTTTTTCAACCATAGAATTTAAAAACTCTAAGTTTTCAACACATTTAAACCATGACATTATGAACAAATTACAAGACTATATTAATCAAAATATCAATACTTGTAGATTGAATGAAACATAAATTATATTTCTAAGTTATTGTTGCATTGTGGATATTCTAAACAAATAAATTCATCATAATTAAAACATATAATCCAACAAACATAAAAATGACTCATAACTTCATTTAACATCATATGGAAATCAATTTTTTTATTTCAAGATACCATGCAAACATCAGTTATATAAACTATCTTAGACAATTATTCAAAATCACTCATATCTTCTTGCACACCATCGGAATTGACATCTTCAGATGAATGTCTGGTTGCAGATGAAGATGTTCCATATTCTTCTCTTTCATCAACTAGTGCCCCATCTGAGTCCACATGCATGCCCACCATTTCAGGTTTCAAAATTCTTCTAGATCTATCACTGGGTTCAACATACTCCCATCTCAACACTGTTTGTTCTGGTAGCAAACTCTTTAGAATCTCTATCGTCCTGAAGCAAAGAGTTCCTCTTTTTGTTAAATTGAAGTCATAAACAAGTATGTCAAAATCCTCCAATTTTAAGAGGTCTGTGGGGAAATGATTTATATTGTACCTTTTCTTTTTCTCCTTCCGCCAATTTTTTTATCAACTACCTTCTTTGTCTTGTACACACCATTTAATGGGTGTGTATTTGTGGCATACCAATGTACTTCAACGCCTGCAACATCTTCATTTTCTATAATGATCTTTATAACCTTGGCAACCCAAAATGGATAATTATTAGCATCTCCCTCTGCTAGCATTGCGATCATTCAACCCTCCTTAATATCCTGTACTGAACCCCTGTAAAGGTCTTCCATGGCTTCACGTTGTGAACGAGATCTTCTGGAACCAATATACATTTATCTTTCCAGTACCTGTGAATAAATAATAATACCTTGAGATTGTTGCTGTTCAACAATGTTTCTTTCCTCATGTTCAGTTGACACATTTTGTGGCCAAATAAATGGAGTTTTCAAAAGTATATATTCATTTGTTGTTCTTGAAATGATATCACTCTGATTATTGAAAAAGACTCCCACCAAATATAATTAACAATATCAAAGTACTCATATGTATATCTAATACATTTTTTAATTTATTCTAGGCAATCAGAATAATTTATATCTCTCTTTTGCCTGCATGCATTATGAACTTCAACAACTGATTGTAATAACAATATATTTGACGCAAATATTGGATGATCTAGAATGAACTTCAAAAATTCCAAACCTGATGACGGTGCCCATTCTGCACTAGTTGAATACTTCTTGCCCCATATTAGTCCTTTCCCATCAATTTTTAGATACGAAATTGATGTTGGAAGCTAATGTCCTTAAGTTTTTTAATGCATTTCTCCTCACCATGCGATCCGAGAATAAACCTCCGCATGTCAACAGTTTCTTCCAACACATTAAAAATATGCTCTAGCATGTATGATTTCTTAATAGATTCAATTAATGATGACAAGCTCCAAACATTCTTCCTCCTCAATGTGACTGAAAAACGACTAAACATCTGATCAATATGGTCATGAGTGAACCCAACAAGAAGGAAACCAACCTTTAAATTCTAGAAAAATCTCAATTCAACAAGCATGTTTAGATATCTAAAAACAATATGTTTTTTGTTTTCACAACAAGTGTTGTCCAATTGTAGATACAAAACTTCAGGAAGATTAATAGACCAATGAGAAATCACATCATGAATTATGGTTATTGTCACATTTGTATCATTATGAATATTTGGAGTTGTGAAGTATACCATTGGCAACATTTTCCCATCGAAGACCATACAACTGACCAAGTGAAACTGAATAAAATTTTCCTTCTGTAAATTTTTGGGTGTGCGAATAAAATGTGGTAGAAGTGTTTTCTTCTAGTCTATACTATCAATTATCAAAGCCAAATATTTATTTGGATTACATAACACTTCTTTCGATGCTTGTACAACTTTTTTCTTTCACTTGCTTGCTATTCGCGATGATCTTGAAGCATTTTGACAATGGAATCTACACATAACATAAAAGAAATCCATTAATAAATATGTTTTCATAGTTAATGACTATACAATTTTAAAAAATAATGTTATGAATTCTTACCTCTTTCTACCCCTTGACATTTATCCCTTTTTATTTAAGAGAAGAACATGTAATGCAAACGCCCATCCTTTTCTTCTTAGGAATACGGACATTGTTAAATTCTTTCTTCCATATCTTCACAAAATATTGATATGTAATAAATCAACCATATCCTTCAACACCTTCTGCATATTCTTTGTCTAAGTTGTAGATTTCTCGTCTTGAGAAATTATCTGGAATATGTATCGTGTCTCTATTTGGCATACACTCTCCATGATTTGAAAATAAGTATTTCATTTATGACATTGCACTATTTGATAATGGCCTAAACTGCCATTATGAGGTACTTCTGAAGAAAATGTGAGATCATTTTCCAAATTTTCTTGGATTCTTGACAGATGAAAATTACCAATTGAATGAAACATTTTGAAATCCTTTCTACAAATAAATAAAGATCCAATATGATAATCATAACCTGACAATGTAGATTGCACGCACCCCACAAAATATGAATTTTTCATGATTTTATTCATTGACAAATATCTCTTCCTTTTCTCCAATGCAAACTTGAAATCCATATGTTTCAAGCAATATTTTTGACAACATTCACTTAAAAGGAGAGCACTGATATAACTTCTTCTTGTGAGATATTCTGCTCTACCCCTTGTATAACTAGAAAACCTTGGATTGATACTAAAAGGTCTGCTCCTACTCCTTGATATAATATTTGTTGGCAACGTCTCCATCATTGAATCATCACCATATGTATAAGCATTTTCATTATCATTACGAGGAATATTATCCTCACTATGATCATCTGTGCTTTTGAAATACTAACTTGGAGGATATTCTTCATCTTGCCCTTTGTTAGTGCTACCCTCATTTTCCTTAGAATTATGTCTAAATGGGAAATTTGACTCTCTGTTTATTGGATATTCTTCATCATGTGCATTGTCAGTGCTGCTCTCATAGTCCTTAGGATTAGGACTATGCGGAAAATGTGACTCTTTATTTACTATAAATTCTTCATCTTGCCCTTCGTCACTGCTGCTCTCATTTTCCTTAGGATTAGGTCTAAGTGGGAAATGTGACTCTTTATTTACTGGAAATTCTTCATCCTTCCGTTCATCACTACTACTCTCATAGTCCTTAGGATTATGACTAAGTGGAAAATGTGACTCTCTATTTACTGGAAATTCATCATCCTGCCCTTTGTCACTACTACTCTCATAGTCCTTTGGGTTAGGACTAAGTGGAAAATGTGACTCTCGATTTATTGGAAATTTTTAATCCTGGCCTTCATCACTGCTGCTCTCATAGTCCTTAGGATTAAGACTAAGTGGAAAATGTGACAAGATTTATTGGGAATTCTTCATCTTGGACTTTATCACTGGTGCTTTCATAATCCATAGGATTAGGACTAAGTGGAAACTATTCCTCTCGAGTTTTTGGAAATTCTTCATCCTGAACTTCATCATTGATGCTCTCATAGTCCATAGGATTAAGACTAAGTGGAAACCGTGACTCTCTATTTATTTTAAATTCTTCATCCTGCCTTTCATCATTGCTGCTCTCCTAGTCCATAGGATTAGGACTAAGTGGCAACCCTGAATCTCTATTTATTTCAAATTCTTCATCCCAGCCTTCATTAGTGCTGCTTTCATAGTCCTTAGGGTTAGAACTAAGTGGAATATTTGACTCTCTATTTATAGTGAAATAATTTTTGTTGTATTCATCAATATGAATAGAGTTGTTACTTGACAAAGATGTTGATGCTACGAAAGTGAAGCTTCATTATCAGAAGAATCCATGGCTTTCAAACAAAAGATGTTGAATGATACAAATGTACTCTCTCCTAATGATAATATATATCTTAAAGAATGGCTCCAAAGTTTCCCTCCAAAAATTTTCGCGAAATTTTTTCCCAAATTTTGTTTGATGTATTTCCATCCATAATTTTCTTTTACAATTTATTGAAAAATTTCTACTAGAATTTTGTCTTGAAATTAATTATTTAAATTAAATCTTTAAACTAAAATTTTAAAACTAAATCTTTTACTTAAACTATATAGCATTTACTAGATAATTGATTTTTTTATTTTATTTTTATTTTTTATTTTTTTAATTACTTTTATTTTTATTTATTATTTATTTATTTATATATATCTTCTATTCCACATTTAACATAAATTAACTATATCTGCCATAAAACACATTTATATATTAGTTTTTTATAAATAAAATTAATACCACAATGAAGAAGAGATAAAACAATTCCGTAATTTTCGTGTTATAATAAATTTCATTATCAATGTTTCTCACATCACATCAAGACTTCTTAAGGTTTCGTTAAAAGACTTGGAGCGATTTTGTGGAGCAGCTACATTATCATCTACAATAAATTCAATGGGAAATTATCACATTTGAAAGGC
The DNA here is from genome assembly GCA_000404065.3 of Pinus taeda. Lineage (NCBI taxonomy): Eukaryota > Viridiplantae > Streptophyta > Pinopsida > Pinales > Pinaceae > Pinus > Pinus taeda. The sequence continues at coordinate 10,443 of APFE030009962.1, forward strand.
TAGTTTCCCTTTTATTGAGTGCAGGTCTTAAACTCCCATAGGTTGAGTAGTATTTATGTGTCAGTTGAGTTATGTTCACGTTGGATACTAGACAAAAAACACATTCCAATAATTTTTTTTAAACATTTAATTAACGAAATTTAGAATCATTTTAAAAATTAAAAATTCACATGAGCTAGGCTTACCTGATAGCTCCCTAGTAGGCAGTGTAAGGCTCCATTCTAGGGTCCTCTAACAGAACTAAATTCTCTAATTTCAAATACAACAAAACAGAAATAATTCATTTCTAACTAAACATTTAATCGATGATATTTTACCATTAAAATTTATTTCTTACAATTAAATAGTGAGCATTTCATTTCAATCACTTACATGAGTAATCTATAAATAAAGGAATACCTATTCCGATAGCCTGGATGAGATTTCCCTGAGCTCCTTATCTTGTTGGGATACTCCTCTTGACTACTAACTGGATTTACCTCCCAGCCAACTATAAAGTAATTCCAGGCCTAGGAAACCTCCATAGGTTCCTTGGCTCTCCGAGCCCAAGTCCAACCAGATGTAGTGTGTGTTCAAGATAACAATACTCTCATTCTCTCCCTTCTTCCTCTCAAAACAAATCCTTCAAAACCACCACCAAACCAAAACCAAAAGTAAGACCAAAGATCCCCTCTCTTCCCCTCATCCTTCCCCTTTTATGCCCCATTCTCTTCTCCATCTCAACCACCTCTAATTAGTGTCATAACTACCCCCTCATCCTTATATTTGACTTATCTTCTTCAAAGTAAATTTAAGAGGACATTTTGGGGATGAGATATGAATATATAATTTGGTAATTAATTGGGGAAGACCATGTCTTCTCCTAAGTAAATTTGAGAGGACATTTTGGGTATGAGATATGAATATTTAAATTGGTAATTAATTGGGGAGGACCATGTCTTCTCCCAAGTAAATTTGAGAGGACATTTTGGGGATGAGATGTGAATATTTAATTTGGTAATTAATTAGAGAGGACCATGTATTCTCCCAAGTAAATTTGAGAGGACATTTTGGGGATGAGATATGAATATTTAAATTGGTAATTAATTGGAAATGACCATGTCTTCTCTCAAGTAAATTTGAGAGGACATTTTGGGATGAGATATGAATATTTAAATTGGTAATTAATTGGAGAGGACCATGTCGTTTCCCAAGTAAATTTGAGAGGACATTTTGGGGATGAGATAAGAATATTTAAATTGGAATAAATGGAAGGAAATCATATCCTATCAAAATTTAAATTTGAGGAGGTAAGTTGGGAATTGAATAATAACAAAACTTATATCAGTAATAAATTTACAGTTTCACCAATGTAGGTATGTACCAATATTTCTTGATAATTTTTTTTTTAACATAATCGGGTACTTGTCTATTATAAAAAACTGCTGCATATGAGCGCTGTTACAAGGAGCGAAGAGAGAGGAAAAGAAGTCCAAAATGGGCGCGCAGGCCCTAACTTCTTGTTGATAACCTTATAGCTAATGTACTGGAATAAGAATCGGCTATATTGCCTTACAAAGAGACCTGCTAGGAGACAAAATTTGCTGGCCATGGGAATTTTACCAGAACTGATTGACTGAGTCCTCCATCTGGGTATCCTTCTTGCTTGCTCTGGTGGAGGCTTCTGCTTGCATGGCATCCGTGATGTTTTTGATGTGTGCTATGGGCTCTTCAAGGTGTGTGCATTTTTCTTTCAGGTTCTCTATTTCAGCACGCTGCTTCTCCAATTTTTTTCTTTTGGAGCGACTCTCGGCCTGATAATCCTCCTTGAGCTCGTTATGGCGCTTAATGATCCTTGCGATCATGAAACAGTGCTGCTTGCATAGTGTGCAAGTGTTATTGCCCAGAACTCGGTCCAGAGGATTCTCAGGAGGATTGCTGCCCATTTGATTCTCATTCTGGGGTCTGATTTCGAAGGGCTCCACCATATCTGAGAGGAAATCAACTGCCAAGTAAGTCAGCAACCAATATACCTGAGGAAGATAGAAATAACACTTCGATTGATTCGGAGGGAGGCGAGCTTGGGAGCAGGGGCTGCCTTGCTTGATAGAAGACTTCTGGTTCCGGAGAATGGGATAACGCGCAGCAGAAACTGAGATGCATAGGGGATGAGTGTAGGGGAAGCAACAGAATGTAGAGGAAGGGGAGGAACACAAAGACAGCACAGCCAGAGACCCGATAGAGATGAAGAGAACCTGAAAAAAGGAAAATCTTGAAATTACCACTGATGAGAGGGGAGCTCCAGGCTCCTGAGGACCGCGCACAGCTTCTTGAAGAGTTCTGAACTGAGAGGAAGTATGCACCTGAGCCTTCGAAACGCAGGGGAGGATGAATGAGAGGAGGGACACTATGCAATAAATAGAAGGGAGGCAGCAAGATAGGGGGATCCAAGGCGGGGAGATCCTGATCCGATGTTGATTGAAAATCCAGAGGTGGATCAAGCTGCGAGCGAAGGAGATTTTGAGAAGATGGCTGGCAATGCCAGACCTGGGAGAGGCAGCTGGGTTCAGAAGGATCACGAGGTCTGCATATAGGGAGGTGATCATTTCTGATAAGGAGGGAAGAATCAGAGTGCGAGAGGACAGGTTTACGCAGTCGAGGAGATATTCCTGGTTGACTGGAGATATGGGGATGAGCTGATCTCAAGAGGAATGATGACTGAGGTGACACAGAGACTGATGCGATGGGATGGAATAAAAAACTTTATGGAATAGCTCTTTCATATGTGTATTTGTTTTCCTTAACTTGGCCAACTTGCCTACTCACTGCCTTGTTTGCTTGCTCGTCTGCTTCCTTGTTGCTGCTCCTTAACACATGTTTGAAGGTGGCACCTTCAATGTCTTTTAAATTGTCTATGATCCTAGACTTTATACTGTTCAAGGCAATTTGATTGAAATCCTTCCCTGATGTCATTGCTGCTATTATGATAGCTGAATCCCCAATTATAATCGGATGTTGGAGGCCAAGTCTTCTGAGATTGGAGGTTCCTAGCAGGAGGATGTAAGCCTCAGCTTTATTGTTGGACATTGTCCCCAATCCCCATTCGTATGTCACCAGAATATTTCCTTGTTGGTCTTTGATGACTCCCCTAGACCCTGCCTGTCCCGGATTATTTTTTGAAGCTCCATCGAAGTGGAGGGAGGGCCTCTTTTGATTTTGAATCCATCCTCTGATTTCTTCCTCCAGGCCTCTCAATTTCCAATCTATCTTTTTCTGGCCTATGCTTATTGTTTTATGGCTCCTTGATTCATAGTTGAATTTGGCTATCCATTCCATTTCCTTTGGGTTCCCTGTTTCCTGGTCTGAATGGGCTATTCCATTAGCACTGAGAGTTTCAGATATGAGGGCAGTTGTTTTGGCGAGAGTACATGAGATACTGGGCTTCTTGTTGTTGAAGAAACATTTGTTTCTGGAAATCCAGATTTGCCAACAAAGGTTTGGAGGGATGCTGTTCCACAGTCTCTTGGCCAAGGTTTTGTTTTTCTTGGGGTAGGGATAGCTGTTCCCCCAATTTTTTTGCAGGAGGGAGATCTGGTTGGGCAGGTCTCCAATACTTAAAGGGCTAGTTATAAGCTTCCAACATTTTCGGGCAAAGGTACAGTCAAGGAAGAGATGATTGCTGCTTTCTTCTGCTTCTCTATAAAGGCAGAAAATTGAGGGGCCTAGGATGCCCCTCTTCCTTAAATTTTTCGCTGTAAGGATTTTGCTTTTCAGAAGGGTCCAGTTAAAAAACTTGACCTTTGGAAGACATTCAGGGTTCCAAACAACTTTGTGAAGAGGCCAATTGTTTATGGCTGAGGCGTTTTGGAGGATTTTATACCCTTCTTTGACAGTGTAGCTACCACCATTGGGGTCCCACATATATCTATCTTCGGACAGTCTGTTGAGTGGGGCAGAACCTGTGAGGGAAAGCTTGAGGTCCGCCCACTGCTCTATGAGATTATAGGGGAGGCGGAGGTGTTTCCAGCCCAACCACCGATTTTGTTCCCAAATGGAAATGTCATAAAGGGACTTTATCTTTTTTGCTTCCATCCACAGGTGTAAAGGTCTGAGATTTGGGAGAGTATCCCTTGCTTCCGTGCCCATTATACATTCAGTCCATATATTAATGCCACTTCCATTGCCCAGGGCTCTTGAAATGTAGCCTTTGAGGAGCGGGAGAGTTTTTTTTATGAGTTTCCAAACCGGTGTGCACTGTCTGTCAGCTATTGGATCCACAAGGATGTTGGAGTTGGTCCCATTCAGGTATTTTCGCTTGATTGCTTCTGTCCACCAGGCTCCTTTTTCACTGAGAATTCTCCATATTAGCTTAAATCCCATGGCCATATTGGCTAATCTTGGGATTCTGATTCCTATCCCTCCTTTTTCAAATGGTAAGATTACCTGGTCCCATTTAACAAGGCTGAACTTTTTGGAGTCCTGCCTTCCTCCTTGCCACAAGAATCTTCTGAGAATTAATTCCATGTGCTTATGAATGCTGGCCGGGGCGAGAGTGATGGCGAACTGATAAATAGGGAGGGATGAAAGGATGGCTTTTATAAGAGTTGTTCTCCCAGCAAGATTGAGCCATGCCATCCCCCAACTTTGAAGTTTGCCTCACAGCTTCTCGATTACTTTCACCCAGATTTCGGTCTTGATTGAGTTCTTGGCTAAAGGTAATCCCAGGTACATGAAATGACTCCAATTCCTTTGTGCAGGGATGTCCAAGATGATGGAAATTCTCTGAGTGATGTGCCTGGGGACGTTCCAGGTGTATAACATGCACTTATTATTGTTGAGCTTTCCCCCAGACACTTGTAGAAAGAGGTCTAGCGTTTTCTTGAACCTTCTGGCCATGAGACTGGAGGCTCCTCCTTTTAGGAGGGTGTCGTCTGCGAAGAGGGAGTGGTTTATCTCCTTGGTTCCACGAGCTATGCTGATGCCTGTAATTTCTTTTTGCTTGCGCAGCTTTTCCAGGTGTATGCTTAAAGTTCGGCCATAATGATGTAGAGAAATGGGGAGAGAGGGCAGCCTTGTCTCAGCCTCCTCGAACTTCTGAAAAAATTTCTTGGTCTGTTGTTGATCAGTGGACCTGTCCAAGGCAAGGATATGCATTCCATGATCCTACTGATGAAGATGCTGGAGACCCCGAATTTTTCAAGAACCGCCTTAAGGAATTGGTGATTGACTCTATCAAATGCGTTGGCCATGTCTAATTTGATAATCATCCCCTTTTCCTTTCTATTGATACTGCTGTGAATTACCTCTTGGATGAGTATCAAATTATCTGTGATGTGTCTTTTGGGAACGAAGCCTCCTTGGTTCTCAGAGATGAGGGACGGAAGGAGCTTTTTAATTCTGCTAGCAAGAATTTTGGTGATGATCTTATAGGAGACATTGCATAGGGAGATTGGCCGGAATTGATCGAAGGATTGAGGATTGGGGTCCTTGGGGATGAGAGCTAAATGTGAGGATTTGATGCTGTTCCCCAATTTGCTCTTAGAAAAGAAATTCTTTACCATTCTTACGAAGTCTTTCTTGATGATTTCCCAATGGGTTCTGTAGAATGCCACTGTGAATCCATCAAGGCTCGAGGCCTTGTCCTGAGCCATACTGAATATCGACCATTCAATTTCCTCTATTGTAACCTCTTTGTCCAGCTCGTTGTTTTGGTCAGCTGTTATTTTATTTTCAATTACGCTGAGAAAATCCACACTATCGACGGGCTGAGGATCTGCTGTTAGGAGAGCGCTGAAGTGATTGAACGCAACCTCTTTAATTTCCTCTTGGTCTCTTAGTTCTCTCCCCTCTATCATTATTCTCTCTATGTGATTTGTTGCACGCCTGATTTTTAAAATATTGTGAAAAAAAGAGGTGTTCTTGTCGCCGGCTTTGAGCCAGAGGCAGCGAGATTTTTTCCTCAGCTCTTCTTCCTCCTCCCTGTGCTGTTTGTATAGGTCCCTGTACATCTCATTCTCTTTGGCCTGATCTTCTTCTATGAACTGGGTGCGCTCCTTGTCCTGGTTCCACTGTTCCAGCTGAGTTTGAAGGGCAGTTCTTTTTTTAGATTCCTCTACCGCATAGTTTTTTTCCCAACGTTTAATGACATTCCTGAGATTTTTGATTTTAGATTCCCATATGAAGTGTGGCGAACCAATAACCTCTTTTTCCCATTGTTCCTTAACCAAGGCTCTGAATTCCTCTTTGCTTTCCCAGGCCTTGTTATATTTGAAGGGGAGAGGCCCCATGTTTTTTCCTTTGTCTAAAATCAAAACCACTGGTTTGTGATCTGAAAAATAACCCAGTATGATTTTGCTTTGAATATTTGAGAATCTGGCCACTATTCTTTCTTGTACCAGGATTCAGTCAAGTCTCTCCTTTATATTGCTGTTGCCAATTCGTTTGTTGCTCCACGTGAATCTCCCATTGAGTGGAGGGATGTCTACTAGGTTATGAGTTTGAATTATTGCTTCGAGGGAGTCTCTAGATGGATCAACATAGAAGTTTCCTCCCAACTTCTCATCTGTATTCCTGATGAGGTTTAGGTCCCCTCCGAGGAAAATATTCCTTCCCTGAACTGTCATGAGATCTGAAGTGATTGTGTCCCAGCAAGAAGCTTTGTCCCTGTAATGGTTTGGGGCGTAAATATTGTAAATGATGTAATCCTCTTTTGTAGCTTTGTCCCGGATATCTGTTCTTATCCACCAGCGGTAGGCCTTTTGCTCCTTGAGTTCCCATTTGTTTTTGTCCCATAGTGTTCCTATGCCTCCTGAGGCACCTGCTGCGCTTGTCGCTACACCTGCATATGTTTTGCTTTTTTTTATGTGATTTTGGAATTCTTGTTCCGTGATTTTGGTCTCCTGAAGTAGGAGAAGGTCTGGTTGTTCAGATTTGAGGAGGTCCCGGACTGCATTTGTTTTTAGGGAGGAGCCCATCTCCCTACAATTCCAGGAGACCAAAATCATCATTTACCTTGTTTGTTGTGAGCCCCGCTTTTCTCCATTTTTTCTCCGCTTCCTTTTGTTTTTTCTAGGAATGTATCCATTGGTTGCTGCGTTCCTGTGGCCATTTCTTTTGCTGCGTTTTCATCTCTAATTTCCTTATTAGAATTCCTGCCGACTTTCCTGGGGGGATCAATGGAGAGGTTGTTTTCCTTAGATTTATTTCGGGTTAAGATTCTCTCCACTATTGGGGGAGGGGAGGACTGAGGAATGGAGACAGGGGAGGAGATAATGATGGCAGTACCTCTGGGGGAAGGAGGAGGGGATGGGGGGTCCTCTACGGACAGGGTTTCAAAAGGATTGGAGGAGGAGGGCAAGGAGGGAATAGGGCCAGAGGGTTGAGAATGCAAGGGGGGGTTTCTAGGGAGACTTTAGAGTTTGGACCATGAGGGGGGTTTGGTTTTTTCTTTTTTACTTGCTCCCAATTTTCCTCGGGGGTTTCGTTGTTGCCTTTAGGAACATTATTTTTAGATTTGCTACATCTATTAGCGAAATGCCCGTATTCATGACATACCTTGCACTTGAAGGGAAGCTGCTCGTAGTCCATTTGCTGGATGTGCATCCATTGGTCGACTTTGAGTTTGATTGCTTCCGGAAGTCCTTTGCCCAGATCCACTTGCACGCAGATTCTTGCGCATGCATGCATGTTTTCTTTTGGTTCAGATCTGTCTATGTATTTGCCGACTGCGTTGCCTATAGCTTTGATAGATTCATCCCCCCAGAAATGTAGCGGCAAGTGGGGGAGGCGAACCCAAACAGGGACCGCATTGGGAACGTCCATTTCTGGGTCGAAGTCTGGAGTCCATCTGTTTAGGTAGAGGCCTCGGGAATCCATGAAATAGGGGCCATTCCTGAAGATCAGGTTCCTGTCTTCCGTTGATTCAAAAAGAAAGGTATAAAATCCTCCGCCGCAAAACCGGATTGCTATTTTCCCTTGCACTATCGAGTTCCAGTTTCGTTCGACCCAACGCTGGACAGATCTTGGTGAGGGCCATAGGCCCGTGAACTGTCCGACCAGGCCTCTTTCTGCTAACGAGATTGCTGCTCTCCTCGGAAAGGACGGAGGGAGAGAAACTTCTGGTATTTCGTCTAACTTCTTGATAAACTTGGAAGCTAATGGTCGTATTTTCCCTGCCTCGTGCTCAGGAATGAGGGAGGCAAAGATCTTCTCATGATCTTCTGGATCCTGGAGCAGAGCATCCGATTCCGCCATTGGGAGATCAGGTCAGGGGAAGGATCGCGCGAAGGAAGCCGGGGGGATACCCCGGAGCAGGGGGAGGGCAGGAGGCCCGGGAGCAGAGAAGGGGAGGACAGCAGAGGGGGAGCGCAGCCCAGCAGCAGCAGCGCTGCAAGGCGCAGGAGCGCAGGGACGGGGTCAGGAGTCTAGGGCGTGCAGGTTTGCGAGTCCGCCA
>APFE030009964.1:1716-22524 GCA_000404065.3 Pinus taeda
GTAGGTGTGAGGTTATCTGCTGAACAGTGTCCCAGGACACAAGAAGAGGAAGAGGACATGTCCCGTGTTCCATATGCAAGTGCATTCGGTACCTTGATGTACGCCATGGTCTGTACTAGACCAGAAATTGCACATGCAGTGGGAGTATTGAGCAGGTTTATGTCAAAACCAGGGAAGGAGAACTGGACAGCAGTGAAGCGGGTTTTCAGGTATTTGTGTGGCACTAGTGATTATGGTTTGTGCTACCAAGGAAGACCAGGATTGGAGAGAGTGTTGGATATTCGTGGCTTTGTTGATGCAGACTGGGCTGGAGATCTGGATCAGAGAATATCTACAATTGGGTATGTGTTTAACCTATTTGGACGTGCAGTCAGTTGGATGAGTAAGAAACAATCTGTAGTGGCACTATCAACTACAGAGGCAGAATACATGGCTGCCACTCATGCAAGCAAGGAAGCAGTTTGGTTGTAGAGATTGTGTTCAAGTATGGGGTTAGTACAGGGATCTCTAAGGATAGACTGTGACAACCAAAGTGCAATTTTCTTGGCAAAGAACCCTACTTATCATCCAAAGACAAAGCACATTGATGTTTAGTATCACATTGTGAGGGATATGATAGAAGAAAAAAAGGTGTTGCTGGTAAAGGTGGACACTTTGAAGAATACTGCAAATGCATTGACAAAATCTGTGAGCTCTGAGAAGTTCTCTTGGTGTAGAGAAACAATGGGCATTTCAGGGCTAGAAAAAAGACTAAGCTCTCCTGTGGAAAGAAAACAACAAGTGGGAGATTGTTGGGCTGTGTTATATTCTTTCCACGACTAACCTACGTAGTGAACCGAGGGGTTAGAGGGGGTGCGGAGCCCCCCCTTTGTTGTGCTGATTGCGCAGCGGGGGGGTCAATAGGGGGGCAGCAGCCCCCCCTTTCCAGGGGGTTTGAGGGGGGTGGGTAGCCCCCCTCTATGGTGTCTGGGGTAGTGCCCTGCGCGAACCTACCTATGGTTTTCAGTCGATGGTTTTGGACGCGATGGTTTTCGGTCCATGGTATTGGAAGGCATGTATAAATATGTATTGTAACATTGAAAGGAACATAATGAAAAATCAAGCTGGTAGTCCCAGTTTTGGGATCCAGTGGGAAATCTCTGTGTATATGTGTTTTATGTGTTATGCTCTCGCATTTTTATTTTTCCCATGATTTAGAATTCGTATGCAGGTGATTTTTGTACGGGGTTAAAACCTACATGAGGAGGATAACATATGCTTGTTCTATAATTTTCCCTTCGGGCAAACCTGTCGCTATGTTTTAACGAGCTTAGTGATAGTGAAACTCGTTCTTGTCTGCATGGACAAGTTTGTTGCTATTGGTTTTAGCGAGTTTAACGACAAATATAACTCGGTCCTTTTTCAATTTAGAAAGTCTATAAAAGGACGTAAAGGAAACTCCAGCAATCCTTTTTTGTCATATAATCCCTTAATTCTGAAAAAGTATAAAAAAATAAGAAGGGGATGAATTTTCGATAGTTTTAACGAGCCGAACAAGACAAGCGCTCGATCTTTTTGTGTAATAATCCCTCAGGTCCAACAAGCTGAAGAGGCCAATTGCTCGGCAATATTTTCATATTTTACTAGTCACATGAAAAGAGCTTAAAGGAGACTCATTTTTTGAGGAACGAGTGATATTTTCGGGTAGCAGCTAATTCCAGGTAAGGGTTGGAATTTTCCAATCATGCCAATGTCACAAGGATGGCTAACAGAATCACTCATCATAGCTGTTCCTCAAAAGGGATAAACAATCAAATGGAGGTGTATGATTGGCTAAAACAGAGTGGAGGTGATGATGAGAACACGACCAAGGCTCAAAAGCTGATAATAATGCATTCACAATGGTTATTTACTGGAGATAGGTTCATTTTTTAATGAGCTTAAACTCTGGGGGGAACATTTGCTCATTGCTTAGGTTTAATTTTTAACGAGCTTGAACTTCACATAAAAACCACTCATGCCAGTCATAAAATAAGGACGTCTCATTGATAGGTTCAATTTTAAGGAGCTTGCACCATTCGAAACTATGCACGACATCCTTTCATTATGCAATCTAGGAATGACCAATGCTACAAGTTTAAAGGGTTTGAGAATCTACAAAATAAGAAAATAAATGGTCGCTCTTTACTTGCATGAAAAAAGGTTTGCATGCCCCCAAGTATAGTGAAGTAGAGTTTCGAGGTTACCCTTCAATTTGCAGACAAAACATTTACTTTGTTAGGAAAGGCCTACCTTTTCCAGGTTACACTTCAATTTGCAGACAAAACATTTGTTCTATTGCGAAAGGCCTACCTTCTAACGGACGTATCTTATTCCAGTCTAATCCCATCTTTTTAAATGGATGGGTGTATCAAACCAGTCATATATCCTTCGCAGAAACCTACCGTATACCCAAAGTTTTCTTGCCGAAGCAGACTAGGGTGCATGCGCCCTGGGTTTTAGTCACGACCTCTGAATTACTCGCGTTCTTCAGGTGGACGGACTGGAGATTGATGAGACATTCCCTACATGAAAAGACCATTTAGGGATGGTATTTGACTATTTTCCATGTGTGAGCCGGGGAACGAAAGCTGGTCTACAAGCTGGACCACTCTGCCTTCATGCGGAAAACAGATTACTCGAAAGAGTGAGGAGACGATGGCTCCCATGCAATAAATATAGTCACGCCCAAGGAGTAGATTGTAATCTAAAGGCCCTTGGACTACCATTATGTTCATATACATAGTTTTCCTTCTCAAAGTTATAGGCACATTCAGAAGGATCCTTAACCTGTCAGATTTCTCATCTCAGGCATAAGCGATGGTGAACCAAGTGCTTTCCAAGTAGTCAAGGAAAGGATACTCACAAAAGCCCCTTCATTTATGATAGTACCAACCATGACCATTCTGTAAGCTTGTACAATGATTCGGAATGGTACATTAGACGGTAAACGGGATTTGCCTAGTAGATTCCAATTGAAGGAAACCACCAAGTTGCTTGGAGGTGGGACCAAATAGATGGCCGGATATGACTCTGACGAACTTCCTTCCTGCGGTAAAGGAACAGGTAGATTCCCCCATGTTCATTGGAGTCTGTGTTTATGAAAATAATTTGAACGGTGTCGTTCTCATTCTCTTCGGTGACTGTATCATCTAAAGACGGACCTTCCGAAGACAAAACCGGGTCAACCGCCGCCTCAACCTTCTGACATTCATCTAGCGTTGGCTCAGAGGGTTTATCTTCAATGATAGATGCTTCGACTTACCACAAAGGCATGTCAGTTGGATTTTCAGCTAGTGATGGACTCGACAAGAGTTTCTTGTACCCAGGAGGAAGCCGTAGTGGTGAAGCGGGACAATTTTCCAAGACTCTTTTAGCTTCGTCTAGGAAGGGACAACGGTGGACGACATGATTGCCTTCGCACAGTCTACAAGGGAATTTTCATTTTCCTTTCTGTCCTGAGACTTCGTTTTCACTAGTAACGGTGTACCCTCAACATGATCGTTAGAGGTTGATGACACCGGATTGTGCAAACAAGGAGACCAGTCCCTTAAGATCTGAGGGATGCAAGGGAAATATCGATGATAGTGGTCCCCTTTGCAAATGATGCATGGAGATCTAGGTCTGGATGGTGCAGTGTGTGGATTTTCGCTAGACGATGCACAATTGCCCCTTTTCACCTTTGGCTCCTTCTTCTTCTTCTCCTTCTCTTTCCCTTTCTTCTTCTTCTTAGTTAGTTGGTTTTTAGCTTTACCAACTTCATCAAGTGAAGAGGAAGGAGGGGAGGGAGAAACAAGCGAAGCAGAAGGTTGGGGGGTAACTCTAGTATCATCCAGTTGCTGACTTGATTGCTCAGGAATCATGGGGGTTTGAATGACAGAGGTCGAGAAAAGGCATATGGGCAAGCCGATTGTCAATCCTGGGAGGGACAATGTGGCCATATGAGGTACACCAACATCTCCCCAAGAGGAGAAAGGACTAGGATTTCCCCCAAGGGGAAATCCTTGGTTGGTGGACTCCATTTTTCTCAACCTAAGAACAACGAGGGAACAATGACGTTATTTCGATTAAAATAAATTTTAGACACTTTGACACAACTTGCTTTTTCAATTTTTAAGAGTCGAGAAAAAGCTAAAGATGACTCTAGTCGCCTTTGATTTTTAGTGAGCCTGAAGTGACAAGTGCTCAGATGGACCTTTTCCTTTAAGGAGTCTAAAAATGAACGAAAGAGACTACTCTCAAAATCTAGACAGAGGGATTACCAAACCAATCACAAAACTGCAGAATACTTTTTACGGTATAGCAGTCAATCTTCCTGAATGCTGTGTTCAGTGCATTGCGATTGATAGGGCAGCAGACACGGCTTCCTAAGGATAAAGGATATAGCCTATTGTGGTCTCCCAATATATACTCGATGGTATGTGGGAGCACAAGTTCATACTGGCACTTGTCGTCTCAAAGAGGAGGAATCACCCAACCTACAATGAAAGCGATAGCTACCAGGCTTTATGACACCAGAATACGTCTCTAGCCTAGACTTCTAAATGTTGTGTGTTAGGTTCCAAAGCGTTTTTATGTTCATTCAATTTATTTTATAGTTGATATTTCTTAAGGATTTTTCCTTTCAGGTTCACCGCGTGATGTAGATATACAATTCCTAAAATGCAACCTAAGATGACAAAAAATCGTTCAATCTTCTTTTTGCAATGAAAATCCTAGCTACTAAGGAAAGAGGACTGAGATTCTTTCAACATAGAACAGAAAGCACACACTAGATGTATTGTCCTAAATCAAAATCAACAAGCAGTCTAAATGAAAATGCACAACGCATGTATTTGTTTTCAACCTTCTTAATGTGTGAATGACAAAAAGAATGCTAAGTACAAATCTAAATTATCTTTTCAAAGCAAAAGTACTAACGATTTTATTTTCAAAAAATGAAAGGAAGCAATGACAACACTTTATGATTTTGAATTGAAAACTGCTTTCGACACTTGAAAAACTACTAATCCAAATCCAATACAAGAGTAACAATGTAATCGACCATCAAGAACAATAGAATTCTTTTCTTTGACTGAAAATGAAACTAGTGACACTTTCAAATAAAAAATCGACAGTTTGATTAAGCTACTTCTTTGTAAAAGAGAACTATAAATGGCGCACAATACATAAAAACATTCACAATTATTTGTACAATAGAGGCCAAATCATGCAAAGGAAGGGATTTTCTACAGTGGTATACTGATCACATACAACAAAACTCCTGAATAAAGCTGAGAAAAGTGAAGAAAATCCAAAATCTGGAGGCAAATTTAGCCTTCTCTGATCATTGCACTTGTTACACAGGGAAACAGGGATGCATCTCACCTATTGCACACGGGAGGTGCGATGCATCCAGATTTCCTAGAAGAAAGGGTGCGATGGTACAGAGCCGAGACTTTACTTGGTCCTTGATCACAATTTACAGCTCAGTTCAAGGATTTAGGCCAAGAAAATTGTTATCTCAAAATCAGACCTGATAGGTTGCTGGTCAGGATGACTCTAAGTAACTATTTCAAACCAAGCTTTTGACTAAGGCTTAGCCTCCTTAGCCTGAGAGGGCTCTCTCAAAAGGGTTAATGATTTTGATTAATGATAAGATGGCTAACTCTTGTGGTGTAACAACATAGAGAAATATAAAGGCTGGATAATCATTACACAAGTTTCCATTGGGCCTATGGAGTCAATCATACTTCAGTAAACAATAACAATGCTTTTACATAGAAGTCATAACACTTAGCATTTAAATGTTCAGAATACAACTTACATAAAACCAAAGTTCACACATGCATACAAGAAGTCAGAGCACAATCAGTGAATTCTGAGTGATTATGCATCCATGCAACTGTAAAAAGACATTAAGGAAAGAACAAAACACACATTCTGAACATGACAAATCCTTCATGAATCCTGAGAAGAAAAGTAGATGATTTATATTACTGAAAATGGTCTTTACATAAGCTAAAACAGTACTTCTGCTATCAAATTTCCAACCCTCATTACATTGCTGTCTCAGCTATATATAGAATCCTTATTCTAACTAATTCGAGTTTCCTCCTCCAGCATGAGGGGAATTTTAATAACTCGATCCTTATCTCTATTGACACCTATCAGCTATTTAACTGTCTATTAAATACAAATAACATGTTGACTGGAACTTTAAAAAAGTTCTAAATTAACTAGGACTCTAACTCTCTTTTCATGCCATAGTGGTTACTCCTCGTCCTTTGACACCTGGTCTTCTTTCAAATGGATAAGTTGGACATTTAAATACGCCATATTGGCCTTTGAATGCTGAATCCCTATCTACCCCGTGGTATTAGGAGATGTTCCCTGTTTCTCGGCTTCTATTTTCCACACTTTGCTCGAACATGTAACAACACTTTTCTGAGCCTTTAATAACCCAAGGTATGGAACGTTGCCACATTTTAGATATGCTGTAGGCTGTAGTGATGGACAAGTGTCTCCTTTTCAAAAACTCCCGCTCATAATATCAAACTGTTTGTCTGCGTTTAAATCATCACCTACAGCAGTTTCGTAGCGCGCTACAAAACTGCTGTTTTATTTAAAACAGTCTGCTTTTTGACCCGAGAACTTATATCACCAATCATCGATTGCCAAAAATTCCCTTTGATGTTTCATATGTGTAATCAGGGATTTAAACATCTTCAAAACACTAAGATTAAGCAAAATTAACAAAAATTGGGGACAAAACCTTTCCTGAAGAGCGAATTCATTTATTAGGTAACCGGCTTAGCTTTGCCTTCAGGTCTTCAGCGGCTTTCTTCAGTTGGTTAATCTCTTCTTCAGCTGCTACTATTTTTCTTTTCATGGCTGCCACATAATCTCCTTGAGATGTGATGGCTGCTTTATTTGTGCTGCTCTTTTGCTGAGGTCGTGTCCCTTCCCCTGTTTCCTCTGTTTTGGGCAGTGCTTCCTGTACCTGCTGGAATTTTCTGGTCATAGGTCTTCTAGGTTTAAAAATGAATTCCTGAGCTGGCTCATCAAACTTAAGCCTTTTTGAGGCCTTGGTTTTCTTAACACTTTCCTATGGTGACTATGTCAAATCAATCTGAATTGGTTTGGACTGCTCTAATTCAATAGCCTGTAATAAATCATTTAGGCTTGCCTTAGACACAGGGCTCTCTTCGACAGCTATAGCTTTACCCTTTTCTTTATTAATTTGGCTTCTTGTCCTTAACCTTGAGTCTGCTTCAGATTTGCTTGCTTCAGGTACAGTCTTCTTACCTTGAGTCTTCTCCTTTGTTGATTTCTGAGGCTGTTCTTGAATGACTGATGGCTTCACTGGTTTTGGTAGCTGTGGCTTGGTTTTCTTTTTAGCCCTTACCTCCCTTTGAAGCTCAGCAATTGTAAACTCTCTGGCTAGTTGTGGAGTAAGAACAATCTTACTTTGAAATCTAGCCATGAAGATAAAAGAACTCCAGTCTCTGCCTATCTTTTGGAGGGAATCTAAAACCAGCAACTTAATCAGACCATGATGAAATAAAGAGGTTTCACAATCCTCTTTCCTCAGCTGCACCTTATCACACATCTTACTTAAACTGCGAAATAAATAAAATGGAATGTCTATGGAGACTTTCTCGGTAAAATGCAAGAGCAGTTTGAAATGATAAGGATAAATCTTATTGTACCTTCCTTCACAGGTCAAATACTTCTGTATGCATGTGAGAAGAAGAGCATAATGCTCCTTGAGATAATACCTGGGCACTGCTTTTGTGAAGTCTTCATTTACATAAGCCTCTTTTAAGAACTCCTTACAAGGATTCCTATCAAATTTAAAATTTTTGAACCATTCCTCCTGTCCTCTTGGGATCTCGGTTACAGCAGCTATTGCTTCTGGAGAAACTGATATCTCTAACATGGCTACCTTTGAATTCAAACCAGTGAAATTTAGTGCAAATTCTTTAGTTACCTGTGCATGCCCTCCTTGTAACATTTTACAAAATCTCCAGCACCCGACATCTTTAAACGCTTTCTTCACGCCTTCATCTCTCAACGTTATGTCCAGGCCTTCAGGTTCATTCCTTTGACATTTTCCGGATCTGTGCTCCTTTCTCTCCATTTCACTTTGAAATCTTCACAGCCAAATTCTAACAGCTCCGATCAAGATGGTGATACAGCTCCTATTTTTTATTCAGCCTCGCTTGCAATCAGGCTCGCTTGAACAGCCTCGCTTGAAATTCAAATTGAAACATGACTGGTCACTCATGCAACACTCACGACCATTATTAAGGACTATGCACGGTAAAATCTCTTGGGAATGATATTTCCGTGCATATCAAAAATCTATTGGTGGAGTAGCGGCAAATGAAAGTTCAGACATGATTCAAGAGGTACTCAAACTGACATGAGTGGACGCACATGCTGACTCACCTATGGACTTGACATTTCGGGAAAGATTCGCTATGGAATGCACGAATCCATGATTTCGCAGCGCTGTTAGTTATATTTTTTAATGATGCGCTACGAACCTGCTTAATCATTACGCGCTACGAAACTGCTCGACTATGATTGTGCTGCGAAATGGGCAAATAAGGCTGCGCTACGGAATCACTAAAAGACACGGTGACTTGGCATAGACAAGACATGACTATGGAATAATGATGAGTGGAGGAAAGCCAATAGGAGCAGAGTATGATTTAGGCTAAAAAAGACGTTTAAAACTCCGAATCCTAAGTGAGACAAATAAAAATGAAACTATCTTAAACATAGACCTTTGTCATCAAACTAAGGCATGTAACTATATGCATCAAACCTTTAGTTCTAAGTGATAACAGCAGGAATAAAGGATAAAACAAGGGAAATGCAGGGATAAAAGGTAAAAGCAAGGAACTATGGTAAAATACCTTGGTAAAAACTTGGATGGAACAAGGGAGAGGAACTACAGGAGGTAAATTCTCCTCATTTACTACCCATCCATTTGAATATTCCTCCATTAGATAAAGGTACAAACAACCAAATTAGGATTACTAAAAGACATCCAAGCAAGTGAAAGTATAAGTAGCCTCCCTACTAGAATGCAGTCGAGCTAGTGAAAGTGAAGGGACAAGTTACCATTAAGTTGGGAGCTGTACCTCCCTAATTTTGAGAGAAGTCATTGGAGACTTCAGATGTATAAATAGAGAGGCTTAGGACCTCAGTTTGTTTAGTCATCTAGTCAGTCACCAATAGTCAGTGAGTCAGTTAAAAAGTATTCGGGCTTTTTATAGACTTGTAATAGTTTTGGTGTAATGTAGTTTTCTTTGATAATGAAGATGAGTTTTGGTTTGAGCTGACACTGAGTTAACTCAGAGGGCTGAAGCTCTTAGGTTAGGGCCCAACCCTTACAGCTAAAGCTCCTCTTTATCGTATTGTTATTCTTGCTTAGATCCCTATTTTTTGTTCATTTACTTAAGCAATTCATTTCCATTACAACAATAACATAGATGCATGATTTGATTGTTCATTTGTCTAAGTAGATGCATTTTCATTACAGTGGTTTAGCATAAATTTATGGAATTCCTGTTCATGTACTTAAGTAGCTTCCTATTTTCTATTCATTTGCTTGAATAGTTGTAATCTCATTATAGTAGTGCAGAACAGATTAGTTGTGTTACAGTTTGTTCCATTTATGCTTTCATTCAATCAGTAGGTCGGCAAAGAAAATATCCACAAGGTTACTCATAGGTGTCTCGACCTCACCTCCTCCCTCTGGGACCATGACGTGAGGAAGAAACCCTACAGCATCCCCAAAAACATAGGGTTTTAGTTTTCACAGAGGGTTTGTTGTTTAACATGGTCACTAAGTTCATTTCATATTTCTCTGTTCCTTTAATGGTCATCTACTCGTTCGCTCTCTTTCTGTCATCAGAACTCACTCACATTCCCATGTCATTCTCCTTTAGGATGAAACGCCCGAGAAGAAGCTGTTAATTAACCGTTCAGCTGATGTTTTTCCCGTAGATCACTTTTCACAAGACAAATTGACCAATCACTACCCGATTCACTTTTCGCATTGAATTTTTGTCCTTTAAATCCCCACCATTGATCTGCCTTGTCGGATCCAACGGCTATCATGCACCCACTCACCAACCAGCTCAGTCAAACCTCCACCACTGATCTGCCTTGCTAGATCCGACAGCCATTGCGCCATATCATGTGGATTTCGGTCTGACCGTTATCCACCCGAGGGCACATGAAATGGGTGGTTTCCCCATGCTATGTGTCAGTCGGGGAGGCTAATCATGTAAAATTTGGGAAACCACTTACCATTTTGAGGGTATGCAATATACTGTTTACCGTCCTCTAAACCTTCTCCCCCATTTTTGCACGTTCCTTTAAGTGCTCCCATCTCCACCGTTGATTTGTCTCCTAATTTGATGACCATCGCATCACCCAATCACTTTATCATCTTAAATCCCCACCGTCGATATTCCTCGTTTGATTCGACGGATGTCGCGTCACCCGATCACCAACTAACTTGGTTAATCTTCGTCGTCCATCTGCTAATTGATTCCTTCCATCCATCTCTTGACTTCGCCTCCGCGACATAATCTCAACTGTCCATCTTGTTAGTTAACCTTATTCGCCCATCTACCTACATACCCTCCTGCGATCCGATCTCCGCTATTCATTCGCCTTCCACCTACCTAATCCAATGGTTCTTATGTGTTGTTGCTCCCTCACGTCCTCTTTTTACTAATTTCACCTATGACTGCTTCTTCCACTTAGACACAGACTTAGCCTAGTTTCGATTGTTTACCTCTTAGTCTAGTTTTGTTGATTTTACTCTTGGAACTTAGATACATAGCATTACATGATTGCTTTATTCATTTCTATAGTAGTATAGCTCTCTCCTAGAATAGGTTTTCTCTCCTTCCATCAAAATCAAGCTTCTTCTGACCCTATAGAAGTCTGGCTTGGACCCCTGGTGTCTCTTTCCAGATGAGTAGTGACAACAGGCAGTACTTTCACTTCTACTTGTGTATATAGCACAATCACCTCCAAGTTTGTATGAACCCTAGGTTGATAAGTAAAGCTGGTAGCTTTGGGAGTTGCAGCATTCTTGCTACAATACCTAGGCTCATCACCAAGCGGGGACCCAATCATCTTGTCATAATTTTTTCTTTGAGTTCCTTGAACCTGGAGTCATATAATAGGGCCCAATCACCTTCATGGAATGTCTTATCCGTAATGTGCTTGTAATTCCAAACCTTTCTTTTCATTTGAACCACTTCAATATGCATAAGAGCTTATGTATTAAGTTCATCAAGGGAATTCAACTACTAGAACCTCTCTTCCTGATCTCTTGTGATGTCTAGATCAAGTTGTGATTCCATTCTTAAGCTGTGATATTTAAATGCAATGGACATCAGTGATTTTTTACCATAAACCAACTCAAAGGGGGTGAATCTAGTGGTGTTCTTCCATCTATTATTGTAGGCCCAAGTGGCCTCTGTTGGGCACGGGATCCCCTAAGGGAAGTTTTGGGGCTAAAAACCCAGATTTTGGTCACAAATTGTAACTTCGATGTAAAAGCTCTGCATTTTGTGGATGCAGAGCACGTAGATTTCAAATGAGTCATGGGGTTTTCTACCCTTAATTTTGTAGTGTAAGGTTGGCTATAGAGATCTACCCATGGTCCGTTGATCATGGGATTATATAAATAGAGCAAGGCCCTAAGTTGTAAAGCAATCAATTTAATGATCATGGAATAGAATTATAGTAGAAGATCTAAGGGAAAAGTCGAGTCTTTGGGTCGTAGAGTAGGAGAAGACTCTACAGCTAAGTGTGTAGAGGCCTAGTAGTCTGCAGCTGAGTGCACGGACCCCTATAGTTGAGTGCGTAGGGCGAGTCGAGTCTGTAATAGTTGGAAGCATTAATAAAGATAAGTTTTATATCATTCCTATGTATTTATTTCCTATTTTCTACATTGAATGTATCGGGTGTGAATTGCATTTCTATTGTTTATATGATGCGCGAACATATATGATTGTGTTAATTAAGTGAATGTGAGATAAGGTATCTATTTACGCGAAGTTAACTAACATCTTTAAGAAGTTATGAGACACGATGTAATTGTGGGAAATAGCGCAGATCACTACCATAGCAGCATGAAATCACCTCAGCCCCTGGTTAGGGGTGTGTGAAGGCAACTATAACAGATTGTGAAGGTATTAAAGGTCATCATAGCGCTCAAAGTGACCTGTACAAAGGTAGGCACAGTTGGACTAAATCAACCCCTCAGACATCTCAAGGGTGTGCAATCTTGGTTTGAGCATCCCCCCATACTGCTTCAGATGAGACTTCAGTCTGCACTTCATAAGTTGATGCTGAAAGTGCCAGGAGTGTAGCAATTTGTTTGGCTAATTAACTTTGAACCTGGGTCAGGCCCCATCAATCCAACAAATGGTTCTGTTGCCGGGACCGGAATCTACATAGATATGTCTAATGTCATATCATTGGAATCCGACTAAGAAGGAAATTGAAGGCTAGTTGGACAAAAGAATTCACAAGTTCTTGGCGTAGGAGAATAGGAACCTGCGACTAAAAAAAGAAGAGTGGTTAGACTACTACCTGTGCACAGAGATCCATGAAATTTTCTTCATGTCTTTACCTACTGAGCTATACGAGTGGATTGCGAAGCTAGAAGATAGCCAAGGAAGGTGCAAACTCGACAATCTTATTCTGTGGAACCCAAAATTAGTGCGAAGGTTGGAAGCATCAGAGGATAAGATCGCATGCACCATTGATCATTGGCTCGATCAGATTATAGGAGGATTCATTATTGGTTTCACGGTTGACACCTCGGCTGGCTACAACAAGGTAGATCAACGCTTATCAAAGGACCGCGAGGTAAGTATGTAAAGTCTTTGAATGCTTCGATTAAAATGCTATTGTGCGAAAAAAGGGTGTTTAGGGCTATGCAAAGTGGAAAACCCTATAGGAATGAAGGAATTAAGGGACTAGAAACTAGCCCCTTGATTTCATCTCTGCAAGGGGATGAGGAAGAGCTCACGAAGGTCTTGCCGTAAGTGAGATCCATTTGATAAGGCAAAGAATTCTGTGAATACTACCCCCACCTGCACTGCCACCAGGTTCACCGCCATCACCACCATCTTCACTCATACCACCTCCGGCACCACCACGATTCAATATGCCAAGTATGATAAAGTTGCCTATGTTCAAGGGATTGGAAAATGAGGATCCGGACCAATTTTGTTTGTTGTAAGAGCCATATGGGAAGCACAAGGAGTTACAGATGAAAATATAAAGAAAGCGACACTGGTTAGCACCCCGTAGGACCACACACTAACCTAGTATATTAAGAACTCCAATGATAATCCAAATGTAGGAATCACGGATATCCAAGGAGTGCTAAACAAAGAATTTAGTAGGCCGAAGTCTGAAGCACAGTCAATCATTGGATTCAGAGAAATCACGATGCTACCAAGAGAGACTCCTTGGGAGCTAGATTAGAGACGGAAATGCATGATTTGCGAAGCTAATATGAATCTGATGGATGTACAACATTGCGAATGGTTTGTAGCGTTGTTAACACCACATTTAAGGAGCGCGCTATCGCAACAGAGGTTAACGAATCAGGAATAGGCCTTAGAGGTCGCGATGAGGCTGCATGAGACCCTGATGCAGGATCCTAACTTGGGAGTTTAGTAGACCCACGTGCAGCTCAAGAATTTATGCCTGGAGATGCAGAGTCTGAAATAAGATAGGACAACTCGACCATAAGTGCACAAAGAGGTGTGGTGCATAAAATGCAAAGGTCAATGTTAAGAGAAGGACCACTACCCAGTTTTTACAATGTACCTTGCAGGAGGAGGGCTAATGTTGTTAAGGCCGGAAGCACAAGAAGGACCGAGCGTGGTGCCTATTTTCTGGTGCATGATTTGTCAAATAGGAGGAAAACACGCTATAGACAACTGCCATTTGTTACAAAAGTATACGCAAAATTCACAACAATTGTTCTGTAACTTTTGTAGGTCAGTGGGACATGATGAGCACATTTGTAGAAGCTATGAGTTGATGATGGATAGAGCTCCCACCTACAGAGTTCAAGCTGAATCACGGCCCCTAGACTAGAATGCAGGAGTAGCACGAACAATATTTTAGGGGTGCAGATAAGGCCGAGGCAGAGAAGGACTTGGAAGAGGTCATGGTCAGTTGATATGCTACAATTACGGGAGGCCAAGACATTATGCCCGTGATTGTATGAATTTAACGTGCCTATCATGTTTGTATTGCAACTTGTTTGATCATAAGACCAAAGATTTTTCTACGCTATACACGACAAAGGAGCGCTACCACCTCCCCCGGCTCAGAACTTGTAGATGATGAGGTCTAAGCCACGTGAGGGAGATCCAAATGTGAACATTGTGCTCCGAAGTGAAATCACGATAGGAGATGACAAAGGAAAACAACCAGAGGATAGTACTTGGGTTCGCAAAGCCCCAGAGAAAGATGCAGAGTTTGTTTTGGAGCGCACTCTGGAAACCTTCATGGAAGCCAAGAAGAGCTTCCCTGAGGCCACCACTTTAGTAAGCAAAGATAGACCAGAGTTAGAGATGGACCCATCCATGCTCACAATGTTCTTAGAAATATGTATGAAGTTACTATGTGATAGTAAATCTGTAAAATGGTTACACGAACTCATTAGCAGATGCACTGGGATTGCACCAAGAAAACTGCGCGTAGTCAGGATGATCGAAAAACACAAGAAAATAACAGGAAGAGAAATGCGACTAACTACACAGATTGGAGAATATGAGATGGATCAAGTTATTCTGGATTTAGGATCGGATAAGGATGTTCTGCCAAAGCAGACATGGGAGAAAATGGGGAGACCCATGCTACAATGGTTTCCTGTTCAACTGCGAATGGTGAACCAGCAGAAGATAATACCCATGGGGATATTGCAGGGAATCATTATGGATATTGAGGGAGCGACCACGCTAGCATACTTTGAAGTGATAGATATTGTTGATGACATCAATTCCTACCCTGTGCTCTTAAGAATTGATTGGGCCACTGACATGAACTGGGTGATTAATCTAAAGAAGCGCAAGATGATTTTTGAGAAGAAGTCACTACGCGTAGTTATACCCCTAGACCCTACCGAAGGATCGCGCTATATAGATTTGGTGCGCAACTGTGAAAGTGATGATGATTTGGATTGCATCTATAAGATAACAGTGTGAAACCAAGACTAGGTGAATCCCACTACGGATGGACGGATTGCATGGGAGTGCAAAAGCTCCTGTACTTCGGATTTAGATGAGGATATGGGGAGATGGAAGAATCGATTACATGAGGTAACTACGCTTAATTGTAATATGATGGTAAGGTCACTGCTTTGTGTATCGATAGAAGTAAGAGACCTGCCTACTTATGATGGTCTAAGTGAGGTAGATACCTTCTTGGATAAATTTGAAGGGGAGGTTCCGAAAAAGAAATGCTTCTAGGCCTTGCACTGGGTACTATGCGGTACGCCCGCGAGGTGGTGGGTTTCGCACAAAGGGAGCTTTGATGATGGCACGAGTGTAGGGGAATGATGTGCTTATGATTCAGGAAGCCTAGGGTGTGACTGACAGATAAGTACAATGGGCAGGATGATCCGCACACGCATCTGGCCAAATGGACATAGGGCTATGGGGAAAATCCATAGCCTGAGTGGGTACACCCATTCTGTCATACCTTGGATGTTATACCAATGAACTAGTATATAGAAATAGAACTCTTCCATGGGACAGGAAAATGGGATGTTTTGCATGAAGGGTTCATGATGACCTTCACTTTTGAGGATGAGTGGGACAGTATTGATGAAGCGCTACAAGAGGTAAAAGAAGCCATCTTTAGGATACCACAGGAGCTGGTAGAAGCAATTCATCCTGAATGGGCTACTCAGCTGAGCTGCATGCTAGAATGTTATAATGTAATTTCTCAAGAAGAAGATGAAGATCCATGGAAAATTAACATTCTAGAGACAGAAGGCCACCGTGAGGTTCAAGGACCACAGATTGAGAACCCTAACATAACTGTGTCGATGAAGACTAAGAAGGTGAATATTGGTATGGAGGCAGAACTTAAAATTGTAAAGATTAGAGACTATTGGGATGGCCCGATGGTGGATAAGGTCATTGAATTACTCCATGAATATTAGGACCTATTCCCGACCAAGTTTATGGATTTGAAGGGAATAATCAAAGACTTAGGGGTAATGAAGATCACGTTAAAACCCGATGCAAAGCTAGCTAAGCAAAGGCCGTATCGCAAAATTCTGAAATTCAAGGAGAAGGTCCACATAGAACTAAACAAGATGCTCATGGTAGGCATCATTGAACCTGTGGAGGAATCCGATTGGGTAAGCCTGATGGTGGTACAAGAGAAGAAGCAGCTGGAAGAAATAAGAATATGCATGGATCTCAGAAAGTTAAATGATGTGTGTGTACATGATCCATTTCCAACTCTGTTCATAGATGAGGTGTTGAACAATGTAGGTGGTCATGAAGCATATCCTTTCATTGATGGGTTCTTAGGGTACCACCAGATCAAAATCACGCTGGAGGATAGGAGCAAGACAACCTTCACAACTGAGTGGGGTTGCTTTCAATATACTGTCATGCCATTTGGGTTGAAGAATACCCCTTCTATCTTTTCATGTGTAGTTGTTGCAACATTCAGGGAATATATTCATAAGTTCTTGGAGGTCTATTTCGACAACTAGACTATATTTGGGTTGGTTAGGTTCCATGTAGCGAACCTGCGCTTGATGTTGGATACATGCCAAAGATACCAAATCATGCTCAACATCAAGAAGTGTACATTTCTTGTTCCTTTTGGGAACTTGTTGGGGCATGTGATTTGTAGAATGGCATTGATGGTAGACCCTATAAAAATCGTGGTGATTCTAAATTGGAAAGCACCGCGGAGTGCGAAATAGTTGTGCACTACTCTAGGGCATACGGGGTACTACAAGAAGTTCATCAAAAGTTATGCCCAGATTACCATGCGAGTGGAAAAACTATTGAAAAAGGATGTCATGTTCTGCTAGAACGTTGACTGTAGGAAAAGCCTGGATGTATTGAAAGAAAAGATGGCCACTGCACCGATTCTAGTCTTCCTGAACTAGAAGAAGTAGTTTCATGTCCATGTTGATACATCGAGTATATTTTTGGGTGAAGTACTAACATAGGAGGGTGGAGAAGGCTTGGATCACCCTATCGCATTCACAAGTCATAGATTATCTAAAGTAGAAAATAATTATTCCACCACTGAAAGCGAGGGACTAGCTATGGTGTATGCACTTTAGAAGTATCAACACTACTTGCTAGGGAGACACTTCAGATGTATATAGATCATTCTGCACTGAAATACTTGGTTAATAAGCATGTGTCGGTGGGGGCACATATGCAGATGTCTTTTATTGTTCCAAGAATATGATTTTGAAGTTGTTGTGAAGCCTGAACGATTGAACGTGGGACTAGATCACCTGTCGTGCATTGAGATAGGAGAGGAACCTACTAGTCTGGAGGAAGGATACCCGATGCACAGCTTCTTGTTGTGCGCATAATAGATGGACATTTTGAGGATATAATTCAATTTCTCATGAATAGAATTATGCCAAAAGGGTACTCTATCGAGTAGAAGGAATTAGTGGTGCGCGCAGCATATTTCTCTATCATTGCAAGTCACTTATATAATATGGGGAATGATGAGATACTGTGAATGTATGTACCTGAGTTTAAATGAAGCAATAACCTCCCGGACGCTTATGGGGGTGCTGCGGGAGGACACTATGCAGGGAGAACAATTGCGCAAAAGATTATCTGTGTAGGGTTCTAATGGCTGATCGTTCATTTAGATTCAAAAGCACATTGCAAGGCCTATGATGTATGTCAAAGAATAGGTAAACCATCGCTGAGGGACGAGATGAATTTGAATCTGAAAATGAAGTTGCAACCCTTTGAAAAGTGGTCAATCGACTTTGTAAGACATATCAAACCATAAGGAAATGTAGGCGCGAGGTATATTATCACTGCGACAGAATACTTGACTCGTTGGGCAGAAGCAAAACCAGTAAAATATTGCACGGTCATGACGACAACGAAGTTTTTGTTTGAACACATATTTTTGTGATTTGGATGTCCAAAGATCTTGATGAGCGATCATGTTACACATTTCTTAAATGAGACGATCAGCGCACTGACAGAAGAGTTTCAGGCGTATCATCAGAAAAGCAGTTGTATCACCCACAAGCTAACGAGACAATAGAAGCATTTAAAAAAGTACTGGAGATTGTGTTGACCAAGGTATGCAATGCGCAATGAAGTGATTGGGACCTGCACATACCAGTAATATTCTGGACTTATAGGATGACATGCAAAAAACTGATGAGACTGACACCTTTTCGACTTCTCTATGGAGTAGAAGCCATAATGCCTATGGAATACATGATGCCTAGTCTGTGCATAGAGGCGCTCATAGGTATGATAGATCACAGAGCCTTGGAGGAGAGGCTCACATAGTTGGAGGAGCTCAAAGAAGAATGGGTTTTGGCTTGATTCCACCAGCAGGTACAAAAGTAGCGCAAAAAGGCTTGGCACGATCGACATATTAAGTTGCATACCCTCAAGGTGAATGACTTGGTGTTGTTGTATGATAGCAAGTTCGATAAATTCCTAGGAAATCTCAACCATATTTTATTAAGGAGATCACAGATGGTGGTGTGGTGCAGTTAGTAAATTTAAATGGAGAACTCTTCCTAGCAAAAGTCAATGGCAGTTGTTTGAAGGCATACACAGGTGGCTCGACCATCTGACTAGCTGGTAGAAGCATAGCCTTAGCACTCAAGGTAGCTAAAAGGATGCGTGGTACTATAAACTACTCTACCCAAGAGCTATGCAATGTCAAGGTTGTGCATAGTAGCAAAGTGTCATAGGGTCTACAACAACGTGAGGGTAGCTGCGCTACCATGCGAGTTAGCTGGAAAGTGACCGTTGCAGTCACTATTCACGATGTGATACTTGGTTTGAGACCAAATGGAGTCAGTGGTAGGCATTTAAGACGAACTTTATGGGCTAGATTTGGGAAAATATGCCTCCAAGGGAGCATTAATGGACCAAAAATGGGGGGAAAGGTCGAATTTGAATTCAAAAGGCACTCTAAATTGCAAAGGGCTACCTGTTACACTAAAATTTGTCACCATGACTATCTACAGTTAGTATGGCTCCATCAACAGTCATACTATCCTCCTTGGCAAGCCTTATACCTCTGCTCTCCATGTCAAACTTCAAGAAAGAGAGAAAGTCATTTAAAAACATGTTTATCTCTGGGTACGCAGGTTCTCTCTACCTTACGTGCGTGTACACACTCCAAGTTCATTATACCTGCGTACTTGTATGCTCTGTATGTAAAGGGGTGGGTGCGTACCCCTATAAAGGTCAAAAGGCGCGAGTTTCATCTTAAAAAGGTTACTTGTGGTCATTTCTAGATCATTCTAGAAGCTTGTTTGGCATGTATTGATCGCCTCCAGATGGTTCATGCATCCCCATGAAAGAGGAACTTATCCCATCAAGAGAGGAGCTACCCCATCCAAAAGAGGGGCTTATCCCATTGATGTTGGACCTGATTAACTTCCTCTAGAACATTATAAATATAGGCATTGGGCTAGAGGAGGGGAGGTTGAAAGATGAACATTCCAAAGGGTAGATGCTGCTAGAATTAGGACTTCCTTGTATAAGCTTGTGAGGAGAGATTACCATCCTTTCTTAATTCATTTGGAAGTGGGTGAGCTTATCAAAGTAAAGGAAAACTCTTGTTGGACCCTAGGAGGAACTTGCACAACACCAAGGCTCAGGTTGTAATGGTTTCTTTTGTTTCCTATTAATACAAATAAGTCCATTCTTCTCAACAATTTGTTATTAACGAGTTGTTTCGTATACTCCTTGGTCTATATGTTGAATATGTTTTGTTTTATGAGATATTCAGGTGCTATTTAATCGTTTGATTGTTAGTGAATGCAGGTTTCGAAGTGAAGGAGGAGCTCATCCGGATCGACGAGGCTGGACTACTACAACGACATTGGACTACAGGTAGGATCTAAACACTTGATTTCTTGTATGGTAAATGCATGTTTAGAGAAGGATTGCTCTTAATTGTCTTGTTTGTCACTAGAAAGTCTTAGGCTTCTAGGGAGGTTGTTTTTGTCCGCAAGATTAACTCTTTCCACATGACAAATTGGCGACTCCACTGGGGACTCCATTAATGTGAATGATTTTTCCTTTGTGTGACACTTTGATCTGAAAAGAGTCATTTCTTTTTTGATTTTTGATTGTTTGACTATGTATTTGGGTGGGATAGCTTAGAGTTAAGTTAGAAGTTAGTTTTTCTTAAATTTTCAGTAGTACGCACCCTCTGAGTTAGACACAGTGCATACCTGTATGCACTGTATCTTTGTACACAGAGCGTGGACGCACCTGGTCAAACAGGCTGCCTGCGTACCCTGTCAAAATTGAGAAAATTTCCATTTTATCCATTTTATCCATTTATATTTTGTTTTCATTAGTCTTTACTGCCCATATCCACTGGTTATCTATCAAAGAGCTTCACCTGAACTTGTTTCATTAGCATCAAGAGTTTTAGTGAAATTCATTGAATTTTTAGCCTTAGGGTTTGATTTTTGCATTGGTCCTGTAGTGACTTTGACTTTAGAAGTTGTGGAACCTTAGATCTCTC
>APFE030009965.1:0-21924 GCA_000404065.3 Pinus taeda
GCTTGCATAAATTATCAACTGAGGTTTGTAAGCTGATGAAGTGTAGTTCACTATATGTGCTTAGTTAACCTTTCTTACTTCATTGTTTTGTATTTTATATTGTTTTGGGGGTTTCTGTTTTTTGATTCCTAATGATGTACAATTTGAACTATGAAAAACTTAAGTGAATCTCATGGATTTCTTTTTAAAAGAAGAAAAATGTTCCTAAGTTAATCTAACTTCCTAAAGGTGAACCAAGAGCAGAAGCTAATCAAAACCTAATTTACGGAAGGGAAAAACAGAGCATCTGTCCTATATCATCATTAATCCTAAGTCACGCATCTATTCGTTAAAATTAAGGGTGAAGTTGCAATGCATGTTGAAATAAATACAGAGAATGAAATCAACTGAAGTACGTCTAGTTACTCTAGCCTTCAATTTTGAAAGATAACCTTCTTGAGATGGGATATAAGCAAATTTCTGTACTTTATGATCTAGAGAACTAAATTAAACATGCAGAAGGTAACTGATTGATTTCAACCATTGTATGAAGTGAATGTTTAACCATTTAGTTTAGGATGAGCATGAACTTGAAATGGTGTTCAAAAACATTCATTAACACAGTGGACTAACAAATTTGTCCTAGGAAATAAATAACAAAACAATGAGTAAGCTAGACAACAATGCATCTTTATTACTTCAACCTTACTCTGTTTAGAAACAAAATCGTTTCCTTTCATAAAATGTGTTGGAAGAACAAGACTTTACAATTGAGTTTTAACAGCTACAGGTGGCTTAAATTTGAGCAAGATGTTTGCAACATAACCGTTAACACAGGTGGCTGATCTGAGTTAATGCTTGCAACAAAACTGTTAGATTTATTGATTAACCACGAAAGAGCAGATGAAGAGTCCTACTACTTCCAAGTATCATATGTTTGACTCCACCTTTGACTATGATCCTGAGCTTTCTTTCTTGTAGATATGGGTTGAATGAATATGATATAATCCATGTGGAGACGATTCGAGAGATGCCCATGTGGACGGATTCTTCATTTGACACCTGGAACTTGCCAGACCATGGACGTAGCTATGAAATACACAGTTAGTTGTAGAATAGGTTGTGTTCTATAGCTAATTTTGCAAAAAATTATTCAAATAGAAAAAACATAAAAATATAACATGCCAATCATTTAATGCCTTCCTTAAGACAAAACCTATCATTTATCATTGATTGGGATATGTAATCTTATGGAAAAGCAAGGGAAAAAGGTGAGAAAATCTGTCAAGGAGAGGGTAATTTTGAGGTTCAACAATATGTTCCTGATTGGAAATAACAAGAAATTATCCAGGATTTGAAGACCCAATTGTCCTCCAAATTTGACATGAAAGATCTTGGTGCTACAAACTATATTTTGGGCATGGAAATTAAATGAGATCGGGCAAAGAGGAAGATCTAGTTAAAACAGAGGAAGTATCTCGAGACAATACTACAGAGGTTTAATATGTAGGATAATAAACCGATGAAGGTTCCTATTCCTGTAAGTGTAAAGTTATTTGTTGAATAGTGTCCCAAGACACAAGAAAAGGAAGAGGACATGTACTGTGTTCCATATGCAAGTGTAGTTGGTAGCTTGACGTATGCAATGTTCTATACTATACAAGACATTGCACATGTAGTGGGAGTATTCAACAGGTTTATGGAAAAACCAGGGAAGGAGCATTGGACAACAATGAAGTGGATTTTCAAGTATTTGCCTGGCACTGGTGATTATGGTCTATGCTACCAAGGTAGGCCAAGATTGGACAAAGTTTTGGATATTCATGGCTTTGTTGATGTAGATTAGGATGGAGATCTGGATTAGAGAAGATCTACAAGTGTGTATGTGTTCAACCTATTTAGAGGTGCAGTCAGTTGGATGAGCAAGAGACAGTCTGTAGTGGCACTTTCAACTACAGGGGCAGAATAAATGGAAGCCGCTCATGCAAGCAAGGATGCAGATTGGTTGTAGATATTGTGTTAAAGTATGGGGTTGGTAAAACAAGCTATGAGTATAGATTTTGACATCCAAAGTGAAATTTTCTTGGAAAAGAACCTTGCTTATCATTAAAGACAAAGCACATCGATGTTCAGTATCACTTTGTTAGGGATATGGTTGAGGACAATAATGTGTTGTTGGTAAAGGTGGACACTTTGAAGAATGTTGTAAATGCATTGATGAAGTTTGTGAGCACTGATAATTTTTCTTGGTGTAGAGAAACAATGGGCATTATAGGGCTAAACCAATGACTAAGCTATCCTATGACCCCCTGTGTGGAAAAGAAAATAACAAGTGCGAGAATGTTGGGTGTGTGTTATATTCTTTCCACGACTAGCCCCGTGCATGCGACATAGTAGGGGGGTCATAGTGGGGTGGAAACCCCCCTTGTTGGGGGGTTGGCAGGGCAACTACCCCCCCCTACACAAGGTTCAGGGTAGTGGCCTGAGCATTTTTTTTGTGGACCCTATACTAGGTGGGCATACCTACCTATGGTTTTGTGCATGGGTTTCACACATGGTTTTGGGAATGATGGTTTTCTACACATGGTATTTTGTAGATCCGGTCAAGGGAACTATCGTTATGTTCTAATCTAGGTTTAATGGATTGGGGTTTATGAAAGCTTCAACATGTATATATATGTCTTGTAACATTGAAAGGAAAATAATGAAAAATCATTCTGGTAGTCTCGCCTTTGGGATCCAAGGGAAAATATTTGTGTATTTTTTTTGTGTTTGTTGCCATTATATATTTTCTATTTTTAATAATTCGTTTGCAATTTATTTTTGTACAGGGTTAAAACCTACACCTCTCAAGTAACCAGCCCCTGGGTCCCACTAAGATTTTAGACCATTTAACTCTCGGACACTCCCTTGATATGGGCACGCATGTATCCAAAGTGCTCTGGACTCTCCCACAACACCGGTATGCCAACGTCTAGGGATTTTTCTACCCAATTTTGTGTCTACATCCTCGGGATTTGAGCCACTTTTTCAGGCCCAGAGACCAGGTCACTGCACAAAAAACAATGACACCTTCAGGAATGAAAGATAACAACAAAACAATGATACAAATGCAATTTCTTGAACAAGGACTTGGCTGGATCCCTACCAACCATGAAAAGAATTTCCTCAAACATGTCATAAATATGTAATATACAGGTTTAAACAACAACTCTGAGCATAGGGGTCTCATACTTATCTGAGAATCTCTAAGAAGCAATGTTACCTTATATCATTAGCTTCACTATCATCTATTAGGTCATAGATACATTATCCATTCATTTACAAATCAAAACATAAGGAGAGCAAAAAATTCGACTTTACTGCAACCCACAGTCTGATTCAGGGGTTACTAGGCCATGTGTTCTATCATTCAAAGATACACCTCAGTCATCTTCGAATCCATCTTACAATCCATCTCAACCAAAACATGAGAACCCCATCACACCATGTCTATTCGGAAATGGCAAGGCCAAGCTGAAAAAATTGTCACATCTGGAAAAGCCCATGCCATAACAGAAAAGAACCACATGCAGTACCATGCATGAAAAATCTAGTAAGGAAAACACACATGCAAATTGATACCTGCAAAGAATCATGTTGTAGCTTCTTGATCCTGCTCTTCCTTGCTTGCTCCTTCCTTCTTCTTTCCTTCTTTTCCTTTCTTGATCCAATGCCAAAGTGCTCCAAGAAAAATCTGTGTCCAAGAGTGAGAGAGAGAGGTAATAATTAGAGAGCTCCAAAATTGAACTAGCAAAAGGTACCAACTGATCCTCAAAAGCCTTTTTATCAATTAAGCCAATATTTTCTTCATTTTCCACTATTTTGCTTCAATTTCCTCCTTACATGCAACTTGTGACCCTTCACCTTCCTTTTCTCTAATTTCCATTATTTTCATAAATAAAATGCCAAAAATGCCATTTTGTCTTTCCAAAGCCTTAGCTATTGCCTTTTCCAATTACCTTAGCCATAATAAACCATATAAACACCCGCACTAAGATGTCTTGCCCAACATTCATCTTGGAATAAGTTTCCCATCAACCGTGGTTATTATTTTTTCCATTATTAACTTTTATTACATGGAATTTTCACTAGGGTTGTTAGAAAACCCTCCCTCTTGGGGGACACCATCCTCAATGTTCAACCACACCTATACCTCAACAAAACCATTGAAAAGAAAACATACTACCCATGGATATTTATAACATAGCTCGATGCAGTATTTACAATGATCACCCTGCTGAAAAGGAAAACAACATGACAACATAACAACATAATATCATGACACCCATACTTCTTATTGAAGTTTTATAACATATCTCATGGCAGTATTTGCATCCACATACATATGTACATATACCAAACATCACCAAAACAACTACCAAAAACATATACCAAAGACATATACCTAAACATTCGCTCAACCAATGAATAAGGAAGGATACATAGCCCGCATCTGATCTTCCATCTCCCATGTAGCTTCATCAGGCCCAGAGTGCTTCCACTACACTTTAACCTATTGCATTGCTTGGTTCTATCGCATGAGCACCTTTTTTTCGCAATATACACTAAGGCTCTTACTAATATTTTCCACCTGACTCCATCTGCAATAGAGACCAATCAATCACATGATCAACATCTTTAGCATAGTTCTTGAGCAATGACACGTGGAAAACATCTTGGACTTTCACTGATAGAGGTAGTGCAAGTCAATAGGCTACTGGTCTAATCCTCTCAACAATCCTGAAAGGTCCACAAAATCGGGGTGCCATCTGGAACATGACCCAATCAGTTTGATGCACAAGTACAATTGTTCCCCAACCCAGAAATCCTTGAACAACCTATTATGATCTACATAGCTCTTCTTCCTATCCTATGTTTCCTTTAGATTCTTCTTGATTACCTTCACTTCCTGCTCCATGTCTTCCAACATGTCCAGTCCAATCAACACCATGTTAACTAGATCACTCCAACTTATGGGAGTATTGCAACTCCACCCATACAATGCCTCAAATGGAATCATCTTCAAAGATTCTTGATACCAATTATGGTAAGACAACTCTACCAGTGGAAGATACTCTTTCCACTTTTGTTGCTAATTCATCACGTACATCCGCAATATGTCCTCCAATGTCCTATTGACCCTCTAAGTCTGTCCATCTATCTGCGGATG
Source organism: Pinus taeda (assembly GCA_000404065.3). Taxonomy (NCBI): domain Eukaryota; kingdom Viridiplantae; phylum Streptophyta; class Pinopsida; order Pinales; family Pinaceae; genus Pinus; species Pinus taeda. Next base: position 5,192 of record APFE030009965.1, read on the forward strand.
ATAAGTTGTACTAAAGGCCAAATCTATGCCCAAACGTGCAAAAAACTCCTTCCAAATCTTGGAAGTTCACTTTGTATCCCTGTCGGATACAATATTCTTCGAAACAACATGCAATTAGACCACATCTCTACTGAATACCTATGCTACATCGCTAGATTAGAATGTAGACTTCAGTGGAATGAAGTGCACAACCTTTGTCAACCTATCCACAACCATGATGGAATCATGTTGTCTCACTATCCTTGGAAAACCTATGATAAAGTCCATGGAAATTACCTCCCATTTCCATTTTGGAGTCGCAATCGGTTGTAGCAGTCCACCTGGATGCTTACACTCTGAGTTTACCTACTAATAATCCAAACATATAGCCACAAAATCTGCTACATCCTTCTTCAAATTCAGCCAATAATAAAAATTCTTCACTTTTGTCAATGTCTTATGATAGCATGGTTGACCTGAATATGGTTTCACATGAAAATCCCTCAAGATCACCTTCTTGAGCTCACTACTATCAGGCACATATATCCTATCTCTAAACTTGACGAATCCATCTTCTGTAAGACAAAAATCCACATCCTGTGCACCTGCACCTGTACCACTACTTGTACCTGTACCTGTACTACTACATGTACCTATAATTGTACCATCACCTGTACCTGTACCTATACTCTGCGACAACTTGTACAGAATCTCCATATACTTGACATCCTGTTGACCTGCCTGCAAGATCCTACCTTGTAGATATGTCCCATAGGAACTCATAGCTTCTATATGATTTAGCTGTATCCACTTGCTAAGATCATATGCAACCATGTTCTCCTTTCCTTTGATGTATCTGATCTCAAAATCAAACTCATTGATCATGGCCAACCACCTAACTTGTCTGTCGATCATATTCAGTTGGTCAAACAAGTATCTCAACCCACTTTGATCACTCATCAATACAAACCTCTTGCCAAGAAGATAGTGCCTCCACATCTTCAATGCATGTATGATCACCGCTCATGCAAGATCATGCGTCATATAGTTATGCTCACACTCATTCAGTTTTTGTTACTCATAGCACATTACTTTTCCTTCCTGCATAAGGAATCCACCAAGTCCCTGCTTGCAAGCATCTATACATACTACAAACTCTTTGTCTGAATATGCAATCTTTAAAATTGGAGCATGTGTCAACAACTGCTCAAGCTGCTCAAAATTGGCCACACACTCCTCTTTCCATTCAAACTTCTTACTTTTCCTCTGTAATGATGTAATATGATAAGAAATCTATGAGAAGTTCCTGATGAACCTCTTGTAATGACTTGTCAATCTCATGAAGGATCTCACTTCATGTACATTTCTAGGAGTTTCCCACTCCATGATAGCTCTTACCTTTTTTGGATCCACTTCTATGTCATCCTTGGAAACCACATGTCCCAAGTGGTGTACCTCAGTCTAAAAGAAACTACACTTGCTGGGTTTAGGATACAACTAGTGCTCTCTCAACAATATCAACACTGCTGCTAAATGCTCGACATTATCTTCCTCATTTTTAGAGTATAACAATATATTATCAATGAATAAAATAACAAACTTATCCAAATACAGACACAACACACTATTCATCAAGCACATAAAGGTAGGTGGATCATTAGGCAAACCAAATGGAACTACAACAAACTCATAATTCCCATACCTAGTCCAGAAATTTGTCTTGTAAATGTCCTCCTCTTTAATGCATATTTGATGGTATCCTCATCTCAAGTTGATCTTCGAGAACACTACTGCTCCCTTCAGCTGATCAAACTAGTCATCAATCCTCGGAAATGGATACCTGTTCTTGATGGTCACTTTGTTCAACTTCCTGTAGTCAATGCATAATCTGAGAGTACCATCCTTGTTCTTCACAAAAAATAACGGTATGCCCCAAGGTGATACACTTGGCCTCATGTATCCCTTGTACAACATTTCCTTCAACTACAACTTCAACTCTACCAACTCAGGTGTGCTCATTCTATAAGGTGCTTTTGATGTTGGAGATTCCCTTGTCACTAACTCAATAGAAAAGTCTACTTCCCTGTGAGGTGGAAACGCTGAAATCTTTGCAGGAAACACATCCTGAAACTGTTGTTGAACTAGGTACCTGCTCAAAACATCCGCATCCTTAACTTCCTTGCCATTTTCACTAGATATATACATAAAAGATAACACACACCCTTTCCTGATACTACATCTGGCCTGCATAGCTATCACCATCCTAAGTGATGTGGCTTTATTCTTCCCCTATAAGACTTTTGGTTCCCCATTGTCATCCACGCACTTAATGGATTTGTCATAACAATCCACCTTAGTCCTATGAAGGTATAGCCAGTACATACCCAATAGCATACTATATGATCCCAACGGTAATACATTCAGATGTTTAGGCATTCCATTCAAATCAGATGCATAAGCTCTTACCCAATGATGAAATCACTTCTTTGTACTTGTAGCCAACTGACTAACCAAGGTTCTACATGCACTTCTTTATTCAAACCACACTTATCCACCAATTTAGGACTAACATAACTATAATTAGATCCAAGGTCAATCAAAATAGAAATAATTTGATCATAAATCTTACCATCCATCTCAATGATAGATTCCTGATGTTCTTCCTGATTGTTATCTAGTGTTGCATAGATACAAGGAAAACTTTGACCAACATCCCCAATAGTCTATGCCCCCTATGCACTATATATCTGAGGCCTACCACCGTGATTCTGTGGGAATCTCTCCTAAGGTGTTCCTTACCACATGTCTAACACTCTAGCCATCTAATACCATCACATCTATGATGTTGCTGTGATCAATGTCCCTATCTAGCTACATTAAACTTCTTTTGTGGTGCCACATTTTCTTTCTCTTCTGCATTCTGAGGCCTTGTTCATTGCGGTTACCATTTACCCTTTCCTTTATCCTTATCCTTCCATTTCCATCCTTGTTGAGATTCATTCTTATGCTTTGAATGTTCATATCAATGCGTCAATATCCCAATAACTTCCTCAAGTGTTCGAGGCTCATCATACTCAATCTGATCTCTAAATGCTAATGGAAAACCACTAAAAAATCCCCAAACTTTAGCCTTCTCATCTTTAAGATATGGTACATACCTCAATAGCTCCATGAACTAAGTAATGTACTCTTCGTCTATCATTGATCCCATTTATCTCATAGAATTATTTAGCCTTTCCATCATAGTACCTTTCTAACAAGTACTTCTTCCTAAAAAGCCTCTTGAACTCATGTCAACTCAAGTCCTATGTCCCGATGTCTCTGACTTGCTTCACATCTTCCCACTAGATATTTGCTTTACCTTTCAGGCTAAAGATAGCAATTCTGACCTTCATGTTTTTTGTGTACTCATGGAACTCAAATAACTTGTTCATCCCAACTATACAAGCCTCTGCATCTTCTGATTTCTTCAAGTCTCCATCAAAAGTAGGTGGCTTTACTTTCTTAAATTCATCTAGGAAGTATCCCCTATCACTCCTCCTATAAGGATGATAACGATGATGATCATGATGCCTATCAGAACTAGAACTATAATAGTACGTGTGTCCACCACCTCTCCTATCCGGAGTATCCAAAAACCTCCCATCTCTCACTGTGTCATCTCTATCCAACTCGTGACCACCATGAGACCTACTGCCAAATGCTCCATTAGTTATGTCCTCATGTCCATGGTTGATCTGAAGTGGTCCTTTTTGACGCAATTTTGAAAAACTCTAAAGGAGTATTGCATTAACCTCTACTTGTTTCTATCGTGCATGCATGATTTTTTCATTGTCCACCTTACAACTCCTTATTTCTTCCTTCAATCTTCTTAATGTGTATTCTAAGTCAGAAGAGTGCCCAACACCACATTGCTCATCTAATTCATAGGGAGAATATTTGTGGTCAACCATCTTGCTAGTCATTTTGATCTCTTTCTGCAAGGAATACTGTGTCAGCTAAACCAAATCACCATAAACCAATGTAATATAGCAAAATTCAGGGAGGATATCTCATTTGCAATATCATCCAAATCAACGTAATACATGTACAACATAATCATGAAAACATATATACATATAATACATAAGCACATAACCATATAACCATCATTTTAGGTAGAGTCTAGTCATCAATACATGGCCATATCAACTACACATACCATGACCTCATGCATGACAACAACAACCATACCAATGTGCATTGACAATACGCAAGCATAAACAACATGTAACCAATCATACACTCATCATGACACATTTCACAACAACAACATCCTCATTCACATGGTGACATCACTACAACCATGACCAACACCATGGTTATGAAATAAGCATACAAACCACAAGGATGATTAACACACATGCAAACAACATGACTGCATGACGAACACACACTGCCCATCCATTCCAAGAGGTGAACCATGCTCTGATACCACTCTTTAACGCCCTCCTCCCATATCTACCCAAGTAACCAACCAACTGGGGTAAACATATGATGAGAAGTTACTATGATATGACTCGACATCCTAAGTCACCTCAAGGAAGTTGAACCCATAGAAACTCACCATATAGACCTTCCACATCAGCAACAAGACTCTAAGGAACTATCTCAACCTCTCAGGTAACTAGTCTCTAGGTCCCACTGATATTTTAGACCATTTAACTCCCGAACTCTCCCTTGATATGGGCATGCATGCATCCATGGGGTTTTGGACGCTCCCATAGCATGGGTATGCCAACATCCAGGGACTTTTCTGCCCAGTGTTGTGCCCATGTCCCAAGGATTTGAGCCACTTTTTCAGGCTTGCAGACCAAGTCACTGCCAAAACCCAATGGCACCTTCAGGAATGAAAGATAACAACAAAAAAATGATACAAATGAAATTGCTTGAACAAGGACTTGACTGGTCCCCTACTAACCATGACATGAATTTCGTCAAACATGTCAAAAATATGTAAGTTACAAGTGTAAACAACAACTCTGAGCATATGAGTCTCATACTTATCTAAGAATCGCTAAGAAGCATTGTTCCCTTATATAATTAGCTTCGTTATCATCTATTAGGTCAAAGATACATTATCCATTCATTTACAAATCAAAACATAAGGAGAGCCAGACATCATCACTGTCATAAAACATGCTTATAACCATCATAATAACAACATAAATATCAAGGATACATCAGCAGTAGAATCCACATATACACCAATACATTTACACATAAGATATCAAGGAAAGAACCTGTTATTAATGAATGGAAAAGCTAATCCAAGATGGGACTACCACCTTCCACCCGACCATAGAATGGTTGAGCCAATCCTCTCTTCAACCATTCACCCCTGTGCCATATTCCAAGCATGAATGTGGGATTCAAACCAAAATAACCAACCAGGGAATCCTGAGGCTAAACCATGTCACCCTCATTAATAGAAAGTAGGCTTTACCACAATCCATACTAGATCACTAGGCCAAAACAATAAACATGTAATAATAGGCTTTACCATGATCTCCACCAGATCACTATGCTAGAACAAGCATGGATGCCATCGAATTTCTCCACCTACACCGTGAGGAATTTTCCTTTCTCCTAGTCTCTCAGGCTTTACCGTAATCCACATTCCAATCCAAGGATCACCAGGCCCTAAATTGAGACACCACTCTCTAGGCTTTACCGTATATCTCATCATTCACCAGCAAGGATTCCTATTCCTAATCAAGGGCAACCACCTCTAGGATTTACTATATATCTTTCCATTCACTAGTCAAATATTCCTAGGCCCATCGACATAACAAAAAATACGACTTTACTGCAACACACAATCTGGTTCAGGGGTTACTAGGCCATGTTTTCTATCATTTGGAGATCCACCTCACTTAGCTTTGAATCTATCTGGAAATTTAGCTCAACCAAAACATGATAACCCCATCACACCATGGATATTCGGAAATGGAAAGGCTAGGCTGAAAACAATGTCACACTTGGAAAAACCCATTCCATAACAACAAGTAACCACATGCAATACCATGCATGCCAAATCTAGTATGGAAAACACACATGCAAATCGATACCTACAAATAATCTTGTTGTAGTTGCTTGATCCTACTCTTCCTTTCTTTCTCCTTCCTTCTTCTTGCCTTCTTTTCCTTTCTTGATCCAACGCCAAAGTGCTCCAAGAAAACTCGAAGTGTGCAAGAGTGAGAGAGAGAGAGACTAATAAGAGAGACCCAAAACTAAAATGAGAAAAGGTACAAATTGATCCTCAAAAGCCTTTTTATAAATTAGGCCTCTATTTTCTTCATTTTCCTTCAATTTACTCCTTGTGTGCAACCTGTGACCTTTCACCTTCCTTTCCTCCTAATTTCCATTATTTTCATAAATTAAATGCCAAAAATGTCATTTTGTCTTTCCAAAGCCTTAGCCATTGCCTTTTCCAATTTCCTTAGCCATAATAAACCAGATGAACACCCACACTAGGATGTCTTGCCCAACATTCATATTGGAATAACTATCCCATTAACCATGGTTATTATTTTTTCCTTTATTATCTTTTATTACATGGAATTTTCACTAGGGTTATTACAACCCACTCTCTCAAAATTACAACAGCAAAGAACCCCTTGGTTCCCTAACAAAGTCCACAAAAAATATAAAGAAAATCACTCCCCTTTGTTTAAGCCATCTCTTGCATGAGTCAAGGGTGCATGAATTTCCACTCAGTTTGTTCATCCAACAACTCACTCGTTCACCTCTATGTTGGCACTAATCCACTCTACCACAAGGGTAGAGCAAGCCCTCATTCAGTTTCTCTCCTCATTTGGAACTATTCCCAATTTTGTACACTTTCTTTGTTGTGTGTCCTCCTCATTCGTTCCATTATATATATATATATATATATATATATATATATAATATATATATATATATATATATATATATATATTATATATATATATATATATATATATGCTCCCATAGTGAATGTGAATGGTTTCTGAGCATCGGATCAACCGCTCCATCTCCCTGGGTCGACTTTCATTACATCTCCACTCATGTAGAAAACCAACTTTCAATCTCGTTGACTCATTATCTCGCAAGTGTTAGTGCTTGTGTAGTCAAGTGTATATATAATATATATATATATATATAATAATATATATATATATATATAATATATATATATATATATATATATATATATATATATAATATATATATATATATATATATATATATATATACTCCCATATATATACTCCCATAGTGAATGTGAATGGTTTCTTGAGCATCGGATCAACCACTCCATCTCCCTGGGTCGACTTTCATTACATCTCCACTCATGTAGAAAACCCAACTTTCAGTCTCGTTGACTCATTATGTCTCAAGTGTTAGTGCTTGTGTAGTCTCGACTCACTCATTCCAATCTTTGGACGTGTTCATGTGGACATGCTCATTCCACTCCATGCCCATTTAAGCGAGTGCATTTGTTTCCGTTCTTAGCACCCTCACACCACTTTGGGCGCATTTGTGCTTGCTCAAGTGTCATCATGTAGGCACATTTTAATATGACTTGGGTGCCTCTCATGTTATCTAGTCAACTTGGTGAGGAGGCACTAGTGCTTTGGGCGTTCAGTTTAGATCACGCCTAGGGGCCTTACATCCTTCCCCACCACAATTCTTTACCGTCCTCAATAATCCTAGCACATCTTAGTGTATCCTCTCCTCAAATTCACAAATTTATTTCTCCCAACTCCCCAATGAATTTCTTGTCTCCCATCCATCCTCCTCAGGTGTATTCTTCCAAAACACAATGTATTCTCGCTCCCTATTATTGTCAATCCTTGTAGTCTTGTAGGATACTATCTCCTCAAGCTATAAAATTGGATGAATAAAAATCACTCTTGGTCCACACAATGGATTTTCTCTCTTAGGATCATGTATGTCTACCAAGCATTGTTTCTGAATTGAGATATGAATTTCATCAAGAAAGTCACCCAATGTTTGTATGGAATAGGAAATATTGCAATAGTCCTCCCTGTAGTCTGACATCTGGTTTGTCATACTAATAAATGATGCAATTTTGTACATAGTCCACCACACCACATCTCATATGCTCCCAGAAGTAACCTCTCTCCAATAATTCTAGTGTTCTATGTTGTCCTAGGTGGCTAACCCAAGGCAAGTCATGACACTCCTTCAAGAGCTCCTTTTGGAGTCCACTTGACCTAGGAACATATATATGATTACAAAATAATAAGAGACGATCACAAATGTAGAATCTCTTGATATTCCCTTTCTTTACCTACTTCATAATATTCTTCTCTATAGAGTCTATCTCCAACCATACACGAATATTCCTTTGCAACTCTTCTATCATTTGAATCTGACCCTGTCCTAGCATAGGCAGGTTCTCTTCTTCCTCAATCACAACCGACTTTTCCTTTATAATCAAGGCATCTTCTACAACACTGAGATTCCATGGCCTATACTCAACACTCATGTAAAAATCTACTACAAATTCCTTACAATGTGCCTACTTCGCTGGCAATCTGGGTTGAGATGTAAATCAACTTACTACAATGTTATCTTCCTTGACCATAAATGATCTAACAATCAAATAATTCCTCCACACATGAAGACAGTGGATGACTGATGTTATCTCCTTCTCATGAGTGGGATATCTCCTGTCCCTATCTTATAACTTCTTGCTGTTGTAGGCTATTGGGTGTCCATACTGCATCACAACACTAAGGAAAAATTTAAGTATGGAATTTTTTTGTGCCAAGAGGTGCTCTACAGCCCAGTATAAGGGGAAATGTGTAGGCGTAAATGTTTGTAAAACTTAACATTTAACATAAACATTTATATGTTGGCTCAATCTAAAAAACTAAAATATAATATAAATTATAGGGGAGATGTGTAGACGTAAATGTTTGTAAACATTTAAAGTTTACATAAGAAGTTAAAATTAATTAAAATAATAAAATTCAATTTGTTATATTGTAATTTTGTTTTTATAAATAAAATTATGAACAATTTTTCATAATAGATAAAAGAAAACCATAATATGTATATCATTTTAAAATATATCACATATAAATAGTATCTATAAATTTAGATTTATTTTACCATATAAATTAAAACAAGTGTTGCAGGGTAGCTTAGTCCCTATCATTAAAGTTAGAAATTAATTGGTCAATGCTAAATTAATAGTGGTCAACATGCAAATTGAATCCTATAGTATTTCTTTGGAAGGAGCTAATAAATTGAGATATGAAGTGGATAATTTAATTGATTGTTGAGGCACAAGGACTTGTACAATTGTTGGTGGGTGGTAATTGTTGAAGAATATAGGGCATCTAGGTTAGGATGAGACTCTTCTGATGATGATAACTATTTGTGAGGTACTTTTTACTTTTTCTTATTAGAAAAATATTCTCTTATTATTATTAGTGTGCGTTCTCTTACTTCATCAAACAGTTACCAAAAAAAAAAGAGAGGAGAACACAAGATGTTGGATCTCAGTTAGGGAAAAACGTCTCTCTCTCCTAGAGAGGGAAACCCTCTTGCAAATTTCTCTTTTTGAAGCTTCAATTGACAAATGCCAAACCCTAGACCTTTGAAAAGTAGATCCTCCATGAAAAAGACACAATCCCCCTTTCTCGTGTCTTTTAACTGATGACTCCTATATTGCACCCTAACCTCTTCCTTCGCTCTTCTTTCGACAACTGATGGCACTTTATGCAAAAACCCTAGGTCTCCTTAGAGACCTTTATTTTGGTATATTCATTTCCTTCTCAAACTCTCTTGGTAATCTTCCTTCTCCTTGATACTTAGACTAGAGAATGAGGCTTTTCTTGGGGTATATCTTCAAGTTAGAGGTTGATCCTCTTAACCTCACTGCAGCTCTAATTTTTTCGCACATGTGGTTGATCTAGGGCTTGAAATAGACCCTTTTAATTGCTCCCTTTCTTCACTTTAGGTGGGACCTACTTCGCTTGATATGGAGGCTTATTAGGAGCCTCTTCTTAGCCCAATCAATATTTATGATGTTGCTACACTTATGAATCTGATGTGACCGTAGAAATACCCTTCTTCCTTCATGTTGTTATAGAATTTGGACATAAAATAGCCATTCAAAAACTTGAATTCATATCTCTCCTTCTTCGCTGGCCTAGAAGAACCTTCTTCTACGAATCTCCTTCTTGAATCTCTCTCTCGCTGATTTCAAAGATCACTTGATGATCATTTTGTGAGGTTGAACTACCCTATATATAAGAATTTTTCCCTCCTATTTGGGCCAACTTGAGCTAGTGAGGCTGACTTGACTTTAAGTGCACAAAAAAATCATTCTTTGAGCTGACATGAAGATGAGACTTGAATTTGCTTTGGATGATCACATTTTACATATTTCTTTGACTCTAATACATAGATTTACATAGTGTAACATGCCCACATGGGTCTTCAACAATTACATTGACTCTTTGACTTTCCTAGAAGCACTTAATCATGTGCTTGACCTATCAAATGGGAAAGAAACCCATTCTTGATAATTACAAAAACAATAATTCTTTTGTTTTACAAGTACAAAGATCAACATTACATTTATGAATACCAAACCTAGTTAAACTTTCTTTGACACTCCCTCTTAACTAGGGAGGTATTCATACATCACTTTACAAGGTGTTTGGACATTTTCAATCTGAAGAATTCACATAAGAGAAATTGGATTAGAAATCCGTCTACTATAGCATCATAGTAACCAACATTCTTTCGACATCAAGGCCTTGACTAACAACTCTATCTCTCATTAGATTAGAGCACAATGACCAATGACTATAGACACCTTCATCATTGTCTCTCAACATACCCACCCGAGTGTTCACTGAGTATGACCTTCTAGGACTATTCTTGTCTTGGGTTCTCACCTGTCAAAGAATATCGATCCTCTTTCCCACTCTTATCTTGGATTCCCTACACATTGTTATGCAACCAAATCTGAAAATAGAAGAAAAGATAGATCAAGGACTTCAAAATCATCCTTTTCGAGGGGGAAACCTCCTTTACATTACACAAAAAAATAATTCTTGAATGATCAAAATGACAAGACCTCCTTTCTATATATAGGAGTCTAAGGAGTCACAATATAATCAAAGTCAACACAACAATAATATTCTAAGGGCACAACAATAAAAATAGTGGTCTTCTATGGGGTACAGTAATAATAATATGGGGACTATGGTGGGCACAACAATACAATAAGGGGGTTCCACTTATAACAATAAGGGGTTACACTAGTAGTATAGGGACCTAACATGCCCCTCCTTCAAAAACGTGTTTTCCTTAATGCTTGAGTAGTTATGAATGCTTCTGTATAAAATTCTCATCCTCCCATGTGGAATCTTCAACGGTAATCTCTTCCACTTCATGAGATACTTTGAAATTGATCGATTTCATAGTTGTCGATGTTGGGTTGTGTTATATTCTTTCCACGACTAGCCCACATAGTTAACCGGTGGGTTAGAGGCGGGGTGGAGCCCCCCCTTCGTTGCACTGATTGCATAGCGGGGGGGTCACAGGGGGTTTGAGGGGTGCAGATAACCCCCCTCTATGGGTTCTGGGGCAGGGCCCCGGAAAATTTTGTTTTTTGGACCCTATATTAGGTTGGGCGGACCTACCTATGGTTTTGTGCATATTTTTCGCACATGGTTTTGGACGCGATGGTTTTCGATCCATGGTTTTGGATGTGATGGTTTTCGATCCATGGTATTGGATGCTTTGGCATGTATAAATATGTATTGTAACATTGAAAGGAAAATAATGAAAAATCAAGCTAGTAGTACTGATTTTGGGATCCAGGGGAAAATCTTTGTGTATATGTGTTTTATGTGTTATGCTCTTGCATTGTTTATTTTATGTGTTTTAGAATTCGTATGCAGGTAATTTATGTACAGGGTTAAAACCTACATTTGGTATCAGAACTATTTTTGGCTTCAAGGGGATGCCTTTGTTGCTGAGGGGTTTCACTCGGGCCTGTGGTAGACCCTGTTCAGTGGGAGATCAATTTTGGTGGTGAAAGAATATGGCGAGCAGTGGAAATATAGAGATCGAGAAATTTAATGGTTAGAGTTTTGAGTTGTGGAAACTCAAGATGGAGGATCTATTGGTGGATAAAGATCAGTGGATCATGGTAGATCTGGGTACTAAACGAATGGGAGTGTCCGATGAAGAGTGGAAGAAGTTGGATCGGAATGCAAAGAGCACAATATGATTGTGTGTCTCAGATTCAGTATTGTTGAATGTATCAGGGGAAGCTATGGCGAAGGATTTGGGGGACAAGTTAGGGACTTTGTACCAATCTAAGTCTCTGGTGAATAAATTGTTCCTGCGGAAAAAGCTGTTTAACCTAAGGATGAAAGATGGAGACTTGGTGACAGAGCATTTGAACACATTTAATACTGTGGTAAGTTAGTTATTATGTATTGATATTAAAATTTCAGATGAAGATAAGTGTATCAGTTTGTTGTGTTCTCTACCAGATTCGTGGGATAGTTTGGTTATTGCAATAGGTAGCAATACAACTGCCTTGGAATTTGATGAAATATTCTCATCCTTGCTGATGGAGGAGATGAGAAAAAAAAATATGGAGAGCCAGAATGGTGATACCTTGTCTGTACAAGGATGATCCCATAACAGAAACAAAAATAAGTTATTGAGTGGGAGATCTAAATCTAGAGGGAGATCTAAATCTCCAGGAAAACCTGTAAAGGTGGTGTGCTGGAAATGTGAAAAGGAAGGTCACTACAAAAGGGACTGTAAATCTAAAGCTCCTAATAAAGGAAAGGGATCTGATGATGCTCCTTCTGTAGAGGCAACAACCACCTCTGATGAAGGTGGGGATGTGTACTTGGCTTATTCAAGTACACATGTAGATCATGAGGCATGGTTGATTGACTCAAGTGCATCCTTTCACTTCACTCCCCATAGAGAGTGGTTCTGTGAGTATGAGAAGTATGATGGTGGTGATGTCTTCTTGGGGGATGACAGGAAGGCTAGAATCGTTGGTTGCAAAAAAGTAAAGTTGAAGTTGCAAGGTGGAAGGGTTAGAACACTTCCGGGTGTTCTGCATATTCTTGCATTAGCAAGAAATCTGATTTCTGTAAGCAAGTTGGATGATGCAGGTATAAAAACAGTGTTCGATAAGGATACCTGCAAGATGGTTCGGGGAGCAATGGTATTGATGTAGGGAGTTCAGATTATAACTCTGTACAAGCTACAAGGTAGCACTATTGTTGATCGGTACAACAGCTTTATGGTTCTTAAAAGTGGAGCAAAAATCTAGTGGTCTCTGGAGAGAAGATCATGCTGTGGCATCAAATGCTTGGACATATTGGAGAGAAGGGCCTTCGAATACTTCATGGTAAAGGTATGGTAGAAGGTATGAGTAATAGCTCTTTGGATTTTGACATCTGTGAAAATTGTGTATAAGGGAAGCAGAATCAGGTGAGTTTCCCATCTGGTGGTAAGAGGGCGAAATAGATATTAGAACTTATGCATAGTGATGTGTTTGGACTTGTGAAGGTTCCATCATTGGGTAATTCTGTGTACTATGTATCATTTATAGATGACTTCTCAAGGACTACATGGATATATTTCCTTAAGAAGAAATCTGAAGTCTTTAACAGGTTTAAATAATTTAAGGCTCTGGTGGAAAACCAGACAGAGAAGAAGATAAAGGTGTTGAGGACAAATAACGATGGAGAGTTTTGTAGTAAGGAATTTGAAGAATTCTATAAGAAGTGTGGTATAGCATGGCAGAAGACTACTCCATACACACCTGAGCAAAATGGAGTTGCAAAAAGAATAAACAAGACATTGATGGAAAGGGCAAGAAGCATGTTTAGTGCTATTGGGTTAGGACAGGAATTCTGGACAGAGGCGGTGGAGACAACATGTTACCTGGTCAACAGATCACCTTCACAAGAATTGGAGGATAAGACTCCACAAGAGGTATGGACTGGTAAGAAACCCTCTCTTTCACATCTAAGGGTATTTGGATGTGATGCATATGTACATGTTCCAAAGGAGAAACGAACCAATTTTCATAGTAAATATGAAAAGTGCATCTTTATTGGGTATAAGGATGGTTTAAAGGGTTATAAGCTTTGGAACCCAGTAACAAGGAAGGTCGTGTACAGCTGAGATGTGGTGTTCAAAGAGGTAAAAGATGTTATTAAACATGAATTCCAACCAAACGAACCTGAGAAGATAGAGTTTGAGCTTAAGGAGGAAGAATCAGACTCTAAAACAGAGGAAGAATCAGAAGATGAAGAGCCACAAACTCCGGGTGTGAGAAGATCAGTTCGAGAAAGAAGTCACCCAGAAAGGTATAGTCCATCTGCTTTCTATTCAAATTTTTCTTTATCTATTACTGACGACGATCCCAGAACTATGAAGGAAGCAATAGATTCAGAGGATGGAAAACTCTGGAAAGAGGCCATGGTTGATGAAATGGCATCTTTGCACAAAAATGAGGCTTGGGATCTGGTGGAGTTTCCGGTTATAAGGAAACCCATTGGAAGAAAATGGGTGTTCAAGAAGAAGACAAATTCAGAAGGAATGGTGGAGAAACACAAAGCTCGGTTGGTAGCAAAAGGTTATTCCCAGGTATCGGGAATTGATTTTGGTGATATTTTTTCTCTTGTTACCAAGGTAACTTCTATTAGATTACTTTTATCTGTTGTTGCTTCTTTTGATTTTGAGGTAGAACAGATGGATGTGAAGACAACATTTCTTCACGAGGATCTGGAAGAGGAAATCTACATGAAGCAACTTGAAGACTTTGTGGTGAAGGGTAAGAGAGAACTGGTATGCAAGTTAAAGAAGTCTCTGTATGGGTTAAAATAATCACCAAGGATGTGGTATCAGAAATTTGATACATTTATATGGGGACTAGGCTTCACCAGAAGAAAAGCAGATCACTACGTGTATTTTAAATTAATTGGTGACCATGTTATTTATCAGGTCTTGTATGTGGATGATATGTTGCTGGTTGGAAATGACAAAGAAATTATCCAAGATTTGAAGACCCAATTTTCCTCCAAATTCAACATGAAAGATCTTGGTGTTGTAAACTATATTTTTGGAATCGAAGCTAAAAGAGATCGGGCAAAGAGGAAGCTCTGGTTAAACCAGCGGAAGTATGTCAAGACAATACTACAAAGGTTTAATATGCAGGATAGTAAACTGGTGAAGGTTCATATTCCTGTAGGTGTGAAGTTATCTATTGAACAGTGTCCCAAGACACAACCAGGGAAGGAGCACTAGACAACAGTGAAGCGATTTTTCAGGTATTTGCATGGCACTAGTGATTATGGTTTGTGCTACCAAGGAAGACCAGGATTGGATAGAGTGTTGGATATTCGTGGCTTTGTTGATGCAGACTATGTTGGAGATCTGGATCAGAGAAGATCTACAAGTGAGTATGTGTTTAACCTATTTGGAGGTGCAGTCAGTTGGATGAGTAAGAAACAATCTGTAATGGCACTATCAATTACAGAGGCAAAATACATGGCAACCACTCATGCAAGTAAGGAAGTAGTTTGGTTGCAGAGATTGTGTTCAAGTATGGGGTTAGTACAGGGAGCTATAAGGATAGACTGTGACTGCCAAAGTGAAATTTTCTTGACAAAGAACCTGCATAATCATTCAAAGACAAAGAACATTGATGTTCAGTATCACTTTGTGAGGGATATGATAGAAGACAAAAAGGTGTTTGCTGGTAAGGGTGGAAACACTTTGAAGATACTGCCAGAATGCATTGACAAAATATGTGAGCTCTGAGAAGTTCTCTTGGTGTAAGAAGAAAACAATGGGCATTGCCAGGGCTCGATAAAATGACTAAGCCTCCTTTGTGGCCCCTGTGGAAAGAAAACAACAAGCGGGAGATGTTGGGTTGTGTTATATTCCTTTCAACAATTAGCTATCGTTAGTATCGAGGGGGTTAGAGGGGGGGAAGGAGCCACCCCTTCATTACGTCGATTGTGTAGCGGGGGGGGGGGGTCACAGGGGGTTTGAGGGGTGCAGGTAACCCCCCTCTATGGGGTCCGGGGCAGCGCCCTGGAAAATTTTGTTTTTTGGACCCTATATTAGGTTAGGTGGACCTACCTATGGTTTTGTGCATATTTTTCACACATGGTTTTCGACGCAATGGTTTTTAGTCCATGGTTTTGAACGTGATGGTTTTCGGTCCATGGTATTGGATGCTTCGGCATGTATAAATATGTATTGTAAAATTGAAAGGAACGTAATGAAAAATCAAGCTGGTAGTCCCAGTTTTGGTATCCAGGGGAAACCTCTGTGTATATGTGTTTTATGTGTTATGCTCTCACATTGTTTATTTTCTATGTTTTAGAATTTGTATGTAGGTAATTTCTATACAGGGTTAAAACCTATAGTCGATTCTTGTTTCTGTCACTGTTTTGTAGGAATTTATAGGGTAAGTTCCTTTGACAGAACACCAAAGGACACTGCTCACAAACAAATCACAGATCAATACACCAGTATTGGTAACGTGGTTAAAACCCTCAAAGAGGGAAACAGTCCACGGCCTGAGCCAAAGTAGCCACTTCAGGCAATTTATTAATAAAAGAATGAAAATTTACATAAGCTTCTCTCATGAACGGTTACCCTACAAATGACCCTCCATGCTCTTT
>APFE030009965.1:22773-35832 GCA_000404065.3 Pinus taeda
ACTTTGACAGGATCTGACGAAGCCACAGGGCTTCCTTACTAACTTCTACAGCACCACGATACTCTGCTTCTACTGAAGAAAGAGAAATGGCACTTTGTTTCTTGCAAGCCCATGTAATAGGTCCTGAACCAAGAGTGAACACATAACCTGCAGCAGACTTCTGATCATCAGGGTCACCAGCCCAATCAGAATCAATGAAACCAACCAATAGAGGAGAAGCTTCTGCACTATAATGAATCCAA
Source organism: Pinus taeda (assembly GCA_000404065.3). NCBI lineage: Eukaryota > Viridiplantae > Streptophyta > Pinopsida > Pinales > Pinaceae > Pinus > Pinus taeda. The sequence continues at coordinate 23,016 of APFE030009965.1, forward strand.
AACTAAACTATACCTTGAACATAATGAAGTATTCTTTTAGCTTCTTTCCAATTACTTTTATGTGGGTTTTTCATAAACCGAGCAATAAGGCCAACAGCAAAGGAAATTTTAGGACGAGTATGGGTCAGATACAAAAGTTTTCCTACAAGTTGACGATATAAGGTAGCATCAACTTCAGGGGAAGTACAAGTGACTGAAAGTTTGGCTCCAAACTGAAAGGGAGAAGGGGCTGGCTTACAGGCTTCCATGTGAAAATGGCATAGAAGATCACAGGCATACTTGGACTGGGAAAGGGAAATATCTTCCTTGGATTGCAAGACTTGAAGACAAAGAAAATAATGCAAGTGTCCTAAGTCTGTCATTTCAAACTTATTTTTAAGGCTAGATTTCACATGGTTTATAAGGTTGGGATCACTACCAGTGAGGATAAGATCATCAACATAAAGAACAAGAATGATAAGAGATTGCCCACTTTCTTGGTGTAGACAGTATTGTCAGAATGACACCTAGAAAAGCCAATTTCTAAAAGAAAGCTATCCATTTTGGCATACCAAGCCCAAGGAGCTTGCCTGAGACCATAAAGGGATTTCTTAAGCCGACATACAAGGTTGGAGTTTTTTTGTATAAAGCCTATAGGTTGTTCCATATATATTTCTTCATGCAAGTTCCCATGCAAGAAGGCAGATTTAGCATCCATCTGATGGACTTCCCATTTGAAAGAGGAAGCAAGGGAAAGAATAAGGCAAATAGAGTTAATTTTGGCAATAGGGGAGAAGGTTTCAGTATAGTCAATGCCTTCAACTTGTGAAAAACCCTTAGAAACAAGATGAGCTTTATGTTTATCAACTTTCCCATCTGGTCCATACTTGGTTCTGTAAACCCATTTACATCTAACAAGTTTTCGTCCCTTTGGTAGAGGAGCAAGATACCATGTATTATTTGCCAATAATGAGTGATATTCTTCATTCATAGCTGGGTCCCAATCAGGATGGCCTAAAGCTTCTGCAAAGGTGTCAGGATCATAATTCACTGAAGCTTGAGCCAGTAAAGAAGAGGCTCTATCGAACAGAGAACGTGTACGTCGCTGATCTGTAGGATCACCGACAAGAGCACCTACTGCATCCCGAGTAGCACAGACCCATTTTGGAAGCCGAGGAGCTGAAGAAGGATCATGAGAAGGTGGGGGAGGATTGTCATCCTCGCTTTCATCATCTACAGAAGAAATATTTTCAAAAGTAGAAGAGATAGAGAGAGGTGGCACATCCATCGAACTAGGCTCATAGGCCGATATATTTTCAACAAACTTTACATCTCTTCTAATGATAACATTTTTGGACTTAAGTGGAATAAGTCTATATCCTTTGACATCTTCAAAATATCCAACAAAAATACATTTTTCACTCTTAGGTTCTAAAGCTTTATGTTTCTTATCTGGAATATGGGCCCATGCTTCACTTCCAAAAACACGAAAGTGACTTACATCTGGTTTAATTGAGCTCCATGCTTCTTCTGGAGTGATATTCTTTAAAACCTTAGTAGGAGTGTGATTTATTATGTAATTTTCATAGTTAATTGCTTCTGCCCAAAAATTAAGACTAAGTCCTTTAGATTGAAGCATACAATCAGCCATTTCCTTTAAGGTGTGATTCTTCCTTTCAGCTACACCATTTTGTTGTGGACTATATGGAACAATATGTTGCATTTGAATTCCATTCTTAGTGCAAAAGTTGATGAATTTGTTGTTATCATATTCTCTACCATTATCAGCTCTTAGCTTAAGAATTTGATGTCCAGATTGTTTTTCAACAAAGGCCTTAAAAGGCAAATCCCTATAACTGCACAATCCCTATATGCCCTTCATCGACTATATGCACCAACTGGTACATCCATAACTGCACAATCCCTATATGCCCTTCATCGACTATATGCACCACTTGTACATCTTGGATAATTATACAACTAATAATAAACTTCCCTTGAACTACAATCTCAACTGGGTAACTCATATTTCATGCATGCATTAGTTATGGTTGATTTATCAGTTAACTAGTTGAACGCTAAAGTTGTACCCCACTGCTAGACCTCCTACTAGTTCCTCCAATAGTTAGAACTAGTTAACTGACTTCAACTCAATTTAACTGAATTAAATTTTTGCAACTGAAACTAACTCAACCTAAGCTCCTAAACTTTAGGAATCACTTTACACAACTAAATTTAGTCCCTCAACTCGAATTAACTGGGCCAACTAAGTGAAACTAACTTAATTAACTCATTCAATTTATCCTGTGATGTGGAATTACAATTTTCTCCTATTTTAATTCAAGGGAAAATTAAACCAAGATTTTCTTGTTGATTTTTTAACAAATATAGTGATAAATCTGGTACTAAAAACGGAGCTAACCAAGTCACTAATTTAGGCACTAAAAGATGAGATAAATACGGTACTATTACTAGCACTATTTCTCGTGCAATTTCTCACATAATTTCTGGATAGTCCTTTGAAGAAAAAATGGGAGCAAAAGAAGGGAACTAATCATATGGATTTGTTGTAGTGAATCTCAAACAAAAGGGTTCAGTTCGGGAGCACAATGAAGAATTTCAAATATTTAATATCAAGGTAACTTATATTCTAGAGGAGCATCTGATTGATGTTTTCATAGGGACTTTAAAGGATAACATCCAACATGAGGCTCACCTTTGGGAACATAAGTCATTGGAGAATGCATTCAAGGTGACAAGAAAAGTTGAAAGAAAAATTATGGCAATAAGGTTATCTACCACTCACAACTAGAAAGATGCAAGTATTGTCACTCCTGGCTTTCCACAACCTACAAGGTTGACATTGTAACAACTGGAGGAAAAAAGAAAAATGGGATTTTCTATAGTTGTGATAAAAAATACACTAAAGGTCATAAGTGTGGTGATAATAAGTTATTTTACATATATTGTGAAAAGGATGAAGAAAATAAATATGAAGCATCAAAAGAAGAAGATATACACCAAGAACCAACCCTACGTGTTGAAAAACTAGAAATGAATCTGACCATATATTGTAATGCATTGGTGGGAATTACCACTCCTCAAACTCTTAATATAGAAGGCATATCAAGAAGAGAAATGTAATAGTGTTGATTGTTTCAGGTAGTTCTCATAGTTTTGTTCATTGCAATATAATCAATTATTTGAATTTATTTCTATATCCAATACCAAAGTGTCGTGATGTTTGAAAATGGAGGAACTATAAATTTCTTAGGGAAGTGCCATAATATCAATCTAACCATGGTGGAATATGTATTGAATAGACCAATGCTTGTCATTCCAATGGGTGGCGTGGATTTTGTATTAGGAGTCAAATGGTTACAATCTATGGGGATGATAGCTTTTAATTTTCAATAACATTTCTTTACTTTTTTATCAAAAGGAAAGGAAATTGAATTAAGGGGTATTGCAGGGAAACCTGGGAAGATAATTAGTTCAAGTGGCATGATAAATATTTTTAACAAGGAACAATGAGGGGTAACTGCACAATTATGTTCACTAGATGTTCAAACATCTAATTCATCCATTTCTTTATATCTCGAAAGAGTCCTTGACAATTATTCCAAGTCATTTGAGACTCCCAAAAGTCTCCCACCTATTTGTGATCATGACCATGATATTCACTTGATTCCAGGAAGTGGTCCTCCAAACATTACATCTTAGAAATATCCTTATTCCTAGAAGAGTGAAATTGAATATATGGTTGCAAAAATTCTAGAGGCGGGTATAATTCAACCTAGCCAAAGTTATTTCTCTTCTTCGGTAATATTGGTGCACAAGAAGGATGAATCATGGTGTATGTGTCTGAATCATAGAGAGACCAACAACCTCACTATTAAAGATAAGTTTCCCATTCCTGTCATTGATGAATTGTTGGATGAACTACATGGAGAAATTTACTTCATGAAGCTAGATCTTCATTTAGGATATCATCAAAATAGAATTAAGATAGAAGACATTTTGAAAACAACATTTAGAACTCATGAAGGTTGTTACAGATCTTTGGTCATGCCTTTTGGCCTTACTAATGCACCTTCCACATTTCAAGTTTTGAGTAATTCCACTTTCAAACCCTTCCATAAGAAAATTGTGTTAGTACTTTTTGATGATATACTAATCTATAGCAAGTCTTGGAAACATCATGTTCAACATATTGACAGGTTTCTAAAACTATTGGATGAGAAACAATTATATGCAAAATCCTCCAAATGTTTCTTTGGGTACAGGAAGTGGAATATTTGGGTCATATTATATCCAATGAGGGTGTTAAGGTGGAGCCTAAAACAATTAAATCCATCAAGGAATGGGAAATTCCCACAACCTTAAGGCATCTTCAAGGGTTTCTCAGGTTAATAGAGTATTATTGCAAGTTTGTTAAGAATTATGGGAAGATAGCAACACCTTTAACAAAATTACTAAAGAAAGATGCAATTTTTTGGACTCTAGAAGAAACTAAGGCCTTTGAACATCTTAAAGAGGCAATGTTTGAAGCTCTGATACGTGACTTCAAAAAAAACTTTATTGTGGAATGTGATGCCTCAAAAAATGACATTGGTGGTATTTTAATGCAGGAAGGAAGACTTGTTTCTTTTGAAAGTCGTCCAATCAAGGGAAATTATTTATTATGAGAAGAAATTGTTGACAATACTACATGCACTGAATAAATGGTGCCCTTACCTAATGGGAAGAGACTTGAAGGTAAAAATAGATCATGACAGTCTTAAATACTTCTTGGAACAAACATATCTTCAGAAGAGTAGCAAAAATGGGTCAAAAGATGTTGGGTTATGAATTTGAAATCATCTACAAAAAAGGGCAACAAAATGTTGCTGCATATGCACTCTCAGGAAGTGATGAGGATGTGGAAGCATTGCTTTGTTCCATTTCTATTATCCAATTCGTTTGGATAACATAAGAAAGGGATGAATGGAAGAATGATTAAGAAGTATAGACACTCATTCAAAAGTTGTACCAATATCCTAGTGCATATGATTAATTTATTTGTAAAATTGATTCACTTTGGTACAAAGATCACTTATATCGATGTGATAACTCCCAACTTAAAAAAAAAAGGTTCTTTTGGAATTGCACACCTCTCCTCTAGGAGGGCATTTAATATTTTTTAAAACTTACCATAGGGTTAAGAAGGAATTTTTTTGGGATGGAATTAAATCTGATATTCAAAATTTTCTGGTGGAATGTTTGGTTTGCCAACAAAATGAAGTTGATACAATTAAGATATTAGGTCTTTTACAACCATCAGTCATTCCAATTTAGAATTGGAAAGAGGTCTCAATGGATTTTATCATAGGTTTACCCAATTCTAAGGCAAAGAGTGTCATCATGGTGGTAGTTGATAGACCTATCAGGTATGCACATTTCTGTGCAATGTCTCATCCCTTCAAAGCTAGTACAGTTGCTATTTCATTTGTGGAAACAATTCAAAAGCTACATGGAAACCGAAAGATTATTGTAAGTGATAGAGATCCCATTTTCCTTGGAAATTTTTGGACAAATTATTTTCTTGTCTTGGTACTCAATTATCTCAGAGGTCATCTTTTCATCTTCAATCTGATGGGAAAACTGAGATAGCGAGTAAATGTTTGGAAGGATATCTTCATTTCATTATATTTGATAAAAAAACACAATGGATCAAGTGTTACCCCTCAAGGAATGGTGGTATAACACTTCCTTCCATACTGCAGTAAAAATGACCCCATTTATCGTGCTTTATGGATATCATACACCTTCCATCACATTTTTTTTAAGAGACAATTATAAGGTTCAAGTAGTGGAATATAACATCAAGCATCAACAACAAGGTCTCAAACTATTAAAGTATAATCTGAGTCTGACACAAAATCAAATAAACCAAAAGGTGGATCATCGTCGTAGAGAAATAAGTTTTTATGTGGGAGATTTAGTATTTTTATGACTACAACCATACAAACAAATGTTCGTCAAGAAAGCTAAGAAGGATAATAGATTATCACCCAAGTATTATGGCCCTTACAAGGTGTTGCAAAATATTGATACTATGGAATACGAATTGGAGTTTCCTACACCTTGGTGAGTACACCTAGTTTTCCATGTTCCATGCTAAAATAAATTTATCAGTGACAAGCTCCCGGTTCAAACAATGTTGCTAGAACTTGATTAAGAAGTTAAAATAATATTAGAGCCTGAAGAAATCATTGAAAAAAGAATCCAACAACTACGAAATAGATCAATTTTAAAGTATCTCATTACATGGAAGAACTTACTATTGAAGTCTCGACATGGGAGGATGGATATTTTATTCAAAAACATCCAACACTACCCAAGCATTGAGGACAACACCTTTTTGAAGGAGAGGGGAATGTTAGGTCCCTATAATAATAGCATAGCCCCCATATTGTTATTGTTGTACCCCATAGAAGCCCACTATCGTTAGTTTTGTGCGTTTACATTATTATTGTTATATAGGCCCTCATTATATTTTGACCCCTTAGACTCCTATATTTACCAAGGAGGCCTTTTCATTTAAATAATCTAAGAATTGTTCATTTATGTGATGTAAAATGAGGTTCCCCCCTCAAAGAGGATTATTTTCAAGTTTTTGATATATCTTTTCTTGTATTTTTATGATTTGGTTACATAACAAAAATTGTCGATGACAAAACAAATTTGTTGCAAAAAAACAGTTGTTTTTTATCTATCAATGCTAATTGTTCCACCATTCATTGAACTCTTATGCTTAGTGATGTTGGTAGAGTGACTCCAACTTCTTTTAATATTCTGAGGACCCATTTCATCAACACATGTATGATTTTGGGAACTCACTAACCATTGTTATAATCCATCATGAGACACCACAAGAATCCTACATCCATTGATCTTCTGATGAAATATTTCATTGAAACATGTATGATTTTGGAAGTAGATTGACCACACCTGTCGTCGATCATGAAATACTAGAAGAATGCCCTTTTTCAGGTTTACCAACATTTGATAGACATCAAAATTATGACAAATTAGGAAAACTCTAATGATGCAACTATACAATGTTTCATGTTTCGTAAAATCTTCTTTTGTCCTTATAACGACAAAACTTTGTGGGAATAGTAAGAAAAGGCCATTGAAAATTAGCTCAATTTTTATTAGTGAATAATAATTAAAACATTAATACAATAATAGAAATGTAATAATTCAATATTCCAATATTAACAAGACATGGATATATTTGCATGCAACTTGTCCATGAACACACTTAATAGTCTTAGACACACACATTTGTTGATACCCTTAAGATTGTTGGTATGAAGATAAAGATTTTAAAGCTTGATTAAAATGACAACTAACTCAAGTATGTTTCTTGTTAACGTGTTTGAATAAAAAATTAGAAGGGTCAACTTGCCTAATTTTTTATTGCCTTTAAGGATACTATCAAGTAGCATGTTTGAAGCAAGAAATTGTAAAAAGGAGAAGAGAAGTTTCCCAGAGATAGAGGAATTTTAGCCCAACATGTTTTCGAATATAGATAAAGGATTCCAAGTTCTATAGAATTTCAAATTGAACTAGAAATATTCCACTTTATTTTTTTATAGAAAAATCAATACTTGATGACTAAGTGTAATTTCCTAGAGTTTGAAGGATGTGACCAACAATATTGTTAAAATAAATGTCCAATACTTAGAGAGAGGTGCATTTTCTCAAAGAAGTTCAATACTTCAATTCATAAGACTAATGAATAAGGAGAGATATTCTAACTTGAATAGATGGCCCAATTATCTTATTCTAGTCTTTGTTGAATATTTTTTGAAAGAATGATTGGTTATTATAAATACCACCCTAAAGGTTATTATAACCAACACTTAAAACTTGTAATGATTGAAAAGATGCATAATGTTTAGGAAGTTGGCCTATCAATTTATTTTCCCTTAAATATAGTGCTAGAAGTTTGGTGCAATTAGTGAAAGATGATGAAACATTCCTGGAAAACTGTTGGAATGAGCAGAGAAAACCTACAAGAAAATTGGAAAGAATATGTTTAGGGGTCCACTAAATTTGTTCTCATACATCTTGAAATGACTTAACCACGTACAATTCTGTAAATATGTGGGAATCTTTCCATTCAACAAGTTTTTGGATAAATCTAACATTGATATATAGACACATTTGCCAATATTCTCAGGGATTTTTCCACTAATCTTGTTGATGAACAACAACAAATCCGACATCATTATGCAATTCCCTAGAGATGCGGGAATCCTTCCAGTCAAGTTGTTGGTGACAAATGTAGGTTCAATAAGTTCTGCAGTGAGCCCAATTCTCCTGATATTCTTCCACTCAAGTTGTTGGATTACAAATCCAAACATTCTAATTTCTATAGCGAGCCAAATTATCCTAGAGTTATTCCATTCAAGTTGTTGGAAGACAAATCCAACCTCTATAAGTTCTACAATGAGCCCAATTCTCATGGAATTCTTCCACTCAAGTTGTTGGATAAAAAATTTAGTGTCCATAAGTTTTGCAAGGAGCCCAATTCTTCTGGAATTCTTCCTCTCAAATTGTTGGATGACAAATGCAAACTCTCTAATTTTTGCAGTGAACCCAATTCTCATGGAATATTTCCACTCAAGTTGTTGGATGACAAATCCAATCTCTCTATGTTCTGCGATGAGCCCAATTCTCTTGGAATTCTTCCACTCAAGTTGTTCGAATGTAGATCCAGTTGTTGTAAGTTTTGCAATGAGCCCAATTCCACTGCAATTATTCCAATAAAGTGGTTTCCACCTAGAGATAGGTGCTCTAGGTTCTGCAGCAAGTAGAATTCCACCAGAATTATTCTGCTTAAGGAGTTGGAATAAAAAGAAAGATACAATAGTTGTGTACAACTTCCAAAAGCTGGAGGGATGTGACCAATCATATTGTTCTCATAAATGAACAATTCTTGTAAGGATGTGTAATTTCTCAGAGAAGTTGGGATACTTCCAGTGAGAGAATTCCAGGATAAATTGAGATATTTCAATTTGACTAGACGACCCAATTCCATTGGTATAGTCCTGGTCAAATAATTATCTAAAATATCCAAAGTTCACAATAAGGAGAGGCTACCAAGAGATGGAGATAGAGTATCGTTGAGACGATTGTCACTAATATTAAGCATTTCCAGAACTTTGAGCTGCCCAAACTTGGGCGGAATTCTTCCACTGAAAAGATTATATGAAAGATCCAACGTAAGCAATAAGGAATGGTTGCCCAAAGTTGGCGAAAGAGTACCCTCGAAATATCGCCAAGGAAGTAATAGGGAAATAACTCTATTAGTGTTGTTCTCACAAGAAACACCATTCCATGAGAATACCTTCATTGAATTCTCAATTGTCCAGTTGGACAGCCATATTCCTGGATTCAATGTGATGGCCTTCTTGAACGACAGAAGCAAGAACAAGAAGAGAAGAAGAAGCATGAAGAAGAAGAGAGGAAAAGTGCAATAACATAAGAAACGATGCAGAAACAAGCTAAAGAGCAAGAATAAAACTGGCCACCAGCAGAGGAGGAGAGTGGAATGATTCATGACAAGGAGCTTGCTCAGCAAATTGAAGAGTTGATAGATATTATAGATATGGAAGAGGGACTAGAGCCACAAAATCAAGATGTTGACTTGGAGCCAAGTACACAATAGGTCACCATTAAATCTCTACCACCACCAGCAATAGAGTTAGCTCCAATCGAGGAAGAGGAAGTTTCTCCTCTTGATGACAATTTGGTTATGGACACATACAATCTATCGTACAATGAACTTCAGAACAATATTGTACAAGAACATAAGAAGCATTTTCTATTTGAACTCATATCACTTGAATTCATTAGAGAAAAGGTGATAGCGGCAGACACTAGGAAAAATCTCGATGCCATTGTCATAGCCAAATTGGCCTTCGTGGGTGCAGCTAAGTCAAACACTGAGTATTTGATGGTGAGAATAAGCAATTGGAAAAAAACTTGCAAGTTGTTATGCAAGAGGTAGAACATCTCCACGCAGCAGCTTAGAACGTAGCTTCTACACAGTTGCATCTGGAGGAAATGAAGGCATCGATACTTGCTAAAGTATCAACACTTGGAGAGACCATGTGGAATCTCTATGAAGAGCTTCTTACTATGCATATGGTAGTTGTCCACTTACATGGATTACAACAGAAATGTAAAGACTTTTTCAAAACTCTTAGAAATATACAAGCTTCCATCGTTGTCATCCATGAATGGTCAATGTGATACAAAGGGGAATTTCTTGACTTGGGAAAGAAAACAAAGAAATAGGAAGAGCAGGAGAAATCAAGAGTATCAATGTTGATCCAGAACAGTAAACATTTCACCTAGTTCATTGGTAGCATTCAAGCCTCCTATTTATGGTTATACAACAGTTTAGGTTTCTTGGTGAAATTAGACAGGATCCCATCGCTTGGCTCACTCACTAAAGCCAAACCCAAGAACCAGGTCAGGCAGGAGATTGAAGAAAACTTGGAGCAAATTAGACATATGTCCACCAAGAAATATTTGGAGGTGAATAGACAGAACATGCAGAACTACATTGGTGGCCTTGTCCAAGTGAGAACAATGTTGCTCCTGCTCTAGAAGGAAGTTCAAAAAAGTTCCAAATCATTGTACCTATATTCCATGGAGGCTAGAGTCTACTTCCATCCAAACATCATCGCACAGTTTCAGGATTTCATTGCATAATACCATGCTTGGCACTGATACATGACCGAAAAACATCAAGTGAAATTTTTTGAGCTAAAATTTCCCCAAACTCGAGCATGATAATAGTTTTTCTTATTAGGTTGTTTAGTTGGCTCTACCCTATTTTGTCTTATACCGGTATGAGTGTATTGTAATATTCTTTTGTAAATAATTTGTAAGTGAAATTCCAAGTGTCAATTGTGGAATATGAAGAGTCATGATGTAATGTAATTGAATAGTCATTTGTAAATAAGTTGAAGAGTCATGAGGGAAGTCGAAGAGTCACAAAGGGGAATGTGAAGAGTCACCCCTCTTGTTATAAATACATCCTCATAACTCATGTAAAGGGCTTTTGGGGAGCCAAGCTCTTGGTTAGGCTTAGGCTTAAAACTAGGAGCTTGGGAGCTTTGTGAGAGCCTTGGCTTCTCCGTAGCATAGAGGGAGTATATTTATTTAGAGGAGTAAGTGATATTGACTTCATGTTCCACTATTGGGGCAAGTGGTCCGTCAATGGTATATATGTGATTGGAACTTTCACTTTAATAAAAGCTCATAGGCTGCACATTTTCATGCATCTGTTGTGAATATAGTAGGACTATTCTTGTTGTATTTGCATTGTATGTTATTTAATTTAGGCTTATGCTTATGAAATATTTCATTTGCATTGGTATGAATCTTGTTGAATGTGTGTTGTTGTATTATTTCATTACTATTAATTTACGAACTATTTTGCACCATTAGCTTGTGATGTCTTTATGCTCATGTGTCCCTTTTAAGTTTTGTATTATTATAGGCTTCTAAGGGGCTCACTCATTTTCCCTTCATGTGTTAGAACCTTCATGCATCGCACTTAACTCTTCGCAGGGTCACACACTTGTTCTCACCAAAGTCACCATACATCACTCTATGTGTATTTGCAGCCAAGGCATATCATTAACACCCACTGCGTCAGCAACCAGGTTGTAATCCATATGGGACTCCTACACCAAATGGTGTGAAGTCTAATTGGGACTTCATACTAGGGATATCCCCTGAATGTTGGCGGATCCAACATCATCAACAAGGTCCTAATCATATTTTTACCCCTTAGACTCATATATATACCAAGGAGGTCTTGTCATTTGAATAATCCAAGAATTATTCATTTATGTGATGTAAAAGAAGGTTTCCCCCTTAAAGAGGCTTATTTTCAAGTTGTTGATCTATCTTTTCTTTTGTTTTTGTGATCCGGTTACATAACAAAAAGAGTTGATGACATAACAAATTTGTTGCGAAAAATCGGTTGCCGTCAATCTATCGATGCTAATTATTCCATCATTATTTTTACTCCTATGGTTAGTGATGTTGGTAGAGTGACTCCAACTTCTCTCAATATTCCAAGGAACCATTTCATCGAAGTATGTAAGCCTTTGGCAATCGACCAACCATCGTTATCATCCATCATGCAACACCACAAGGCTCCTACATCCATTGGTATTCTTATGACATGTTTCATTGAAACATGTATGCTTTCGACAGTAGACCGATCAACCCTATCGTCGATCATGCGACACCATAAGATCTCCCTTTCATTGGTTTACCGAAGTACGATAGACATTATAATTACAACAAATTTTGAAAACTCCGATAATGCAACTATACCATGTTTCATGTTTAGTAAAACCTCACTTTGTCCTTATAGCAACAAAACTTCATGGAAATAACAACAAAAGGCCATTGAAAATTGGCTCAATTTTTATTAGTGACTAATATGTAAAACATTAATACAATAATATAAATTTAATAACTCAATATTTCGGCCTTAAAAAGACATGGATATATTTTCATGCAACTTGTCCATGAACAAACTTAATACCCATACACACACACATTTGTTGATACCCTTAATATTGTTGGTTTGAATACACATACTTTCAAGCTTGATTAAAATGTGAATTACTTCAAGTATGTTGTTGGTAACATGTTTGAATAAAATATTAGAAGGGTCAACTTGCCTAATGTTGTATTGGCTTTAAGGATACTATCATTTAGCATGTTTGAACCAAGAAATTGTAAAAAGGGA
>APFE030009965.1:43015-79091 GCA_000404065.3 Pinus taeda
CTTAGCCTCCTTAGCCTGAGAGGGCTCTCTCAAGGGATTAAAGGTTTTTGATTATGATCAAGATGGCTAACTCTTTGTAAAAAAAATAGAAATGAAATGGTGGAAATAAAACTAACAAGTATCCATTGGGCTTATGGAGTCATATGTGATCTAGTATTAACAGTAGGATTGGCTTTGCATAAAAGTCAAGGCATTCAGATTTCAATATAGGTAGAGCACACCAAACACAAAGGAGACAGTCAACGAGTATATGAAGGAAATTAGAACACTACAAGTGATTTCTAAGTAATCAAATACTCATAACACTATAGATAATCATGAAAAGACAACAAAAGAGACTCATACATTGAAGTCCATATGATTCTTGAGAAGCATAAGCCAGTACTGTATTACCAAAAAAACAGAGTCTTTACATAGGCCAAATATCATAGATTTTTCACATAAATTTCCAACACTTTGTACCTTGCTCTTTCTTCTATATATAGAGTTCTTTTACAAGGCTAATATTCCTCCTCCAACATGAGGGGAATTCGAATTCTACTTCTTATGACACCTATTCACACTTAAAACTAACTATTTAATACAAAGGATAGCTAACTAGGAGTCCTAGAGACCTAATACAACTAGGAGTGTAACTCCTTATTATGATTACACTGTCTACGCTACGAAAACGTGGATTCGTAGCAAGTTTCAAAATTTTTTCAAAATGACTAAACACATGACTTTCAAAACATGATATGAGATCCATAAAGTGTAAAAAAAGGTTGTTGAGCTTTATTTGATGATGGAAATGAGACTCTAACCCTATGACTTGGACTCTAAAAACCATAAAAGAGACTTAACCACCATCTAACATTATGACTTAGGAACAAATGTAAAATGTAAACCATGAAACAAGCTTGACACATGGAAATAATTTGTGATGTGGGACCAGTGATGGGCAAGAACGGAGTGTTGACCTTATTTGACCATACCAACAAGACTTTTTTCTAGATCTTAGACACTAAAGCAACCATGGAAAGACTAGACCAAGACTAACACCAATCCTTTGGAATAGAACTGATGCTCTGAATTTAGAAATCATTTCTTAAGTGATAACAGTGGCTCCACTTGGGATAGTGTGCCCCTGTGGTACACTAAGAACTTGTAGCTCCAGTGCCGCTATCCATTCTCTAGAATAAAACTCTGAACTTCTGCCCAATCTGCTCCTCAAGCCTTGAATGATTTTTTGTAAGAAGAATTCAAACTGCACCTACTGAAATAGATGCTCAGTCAACCTACCCTGAGCTTATTTGCACATTCCTACCTACCCTATCAGCTGCAATCTCCACTTGTAGCTCAAGGAACATGAAACTTCCAATAAAGCCAATCAATTTTCCTTTCTGATATTGGAGGCTCTTGACTGCATTCGACCTCAAAATAACCATGATAGTGAGATGACAAAATCAACTTATAATGTACCTGATCTTCATAATGCAAATGAAAATGAAATACTGGTGTGCAAAGCTTTGCCATGTATTCACTTATAGGGTCAAAGAAGACATGATTATTTTGATGATCATCATAACACTCTAAATCTTCAGACAACTAATTCTCAACCACACAAGACCCCTTTGATGTGCTATCCAACTACCTTTTTGCATGATGCCCACAAACAATGTAATTTTCTTCATTATAAAGATCATTCTTTGATGCAAGCTGCTGCAAGGAATTACAAAAATGAACAACCTTTTCCTCTGCCTGAGGGTTATAAAAGCTATCTTCCAATACTTATTCTTGGTGTTTGCAATCAATTTCATACTCATTGTGATCAAAATCTTGGCAAGTTTGTTGCATCTTCTCATTTATATCAAAGGATGTAACATGGTTTTCATAAGTAAACCCCTGCTGATCTTCATGTTGCATTTCATGGGATGTTATACTTTCTTCTTGGTGTTGAAATGTATTGTTATGAAGAACCTCTAAAATTTCTTCATCCATAAATTCATCATCATCATAACAATCCTCCAAATATTGAATAAGACTTAAAGAATGTTTACAACAATCTTTGAGCAGCAATAAGGAAGGATGACATTCTTTATACATCTCATAGAAATCATCATGAAAATTAGCAAGCGAATATATTGAACCATTTTCCAAACTTTTATACCAAGAACATGCTTTTCCTTCTAAAGTGGTCATAAACATCCTCATGAGACAATCTTCAGGAAACTGAACCTTAAGATTGCGTACATGCATATGAAACCTAACCAAATGAAGAGCAGCATTGTCTTTCTTTTCATCTTTGAATATCAGAAGATCCTCTAACCAATCAACCTTTGGCATAGGATTTGGAAAACCAGGGATATGAGACCGATTCATAGGAGCATACCTGGGATTCATTCTTGCAGTGGAACTCATCTTGAAACTTCATCAAGCTATTGATCTTCTAGCAGTGGAGTCGCCTTCCAATTTGTTATGTGGAGTCACCAAGGTAGTTTTGCAGCCTCAAAAAGATGTATGAGCTCCTACTACCTTCATAAGTTCAACTTCTTGATTTCGGGAATGAATAGACTTTAGGCTCCCGGCAGACGCACCAAAATGTTATCACAAAAATCCACCCTGATAAGGCTGCTGATCAGGAAGACTTTGGGTAACTGTTTCAAACCTACTTTTAGCTAAGGCTTAGCCTCCTCAGCCTGAGCAGGCTCTCTCAAAAGATTAATGATACTGATTGATGATAATATAGATGGCTAACTCTATCTTGGTTTTGTGTGTTTGTAGGTTGAAAAGATGAAGGCTTGCTACCATTGGGCTATGGAGTCAACAAGTCAATAAATTCAGTGGCAAGGTTTCTTGACATGAAAGCTGAGGCAAATGGAGTTTTCAAACAAAGATAATTCACTCAAGAAAATAGGTCATCACAATAATTTCATTACTAAAGGAAGTCAGAACATAGGGTTATGAATTCTGAGTAATGGTAACGAAACTTATTGCTAGTAGTTCAAAGATAGTTTACTAACAAACTGCAAAAAGACACAGTCATCTCATTTCTAAAAGAAGCCAGAGCACATAGTTGTGAATTCTAAGTAATAGCAATGAGATCTACTACAAATGATTCAAAGTAACATATAAATCAAGACAACATGAACCCCATGAGAACTCAGATATGTTCAGAAAAACCTCTCTGCATTACTGATCATAGTTCATAGCATAAAGTAGCAGTTAGGCCAAAAAGTATTCAACCTTTTGCTAATTCGACCTCTTTCTCTATATAAAGAATTTACAATTAGGATTCCATCATCCCTCATCAAGAGAATTCGAATTTGCCATCAGTGACACCTATTCTAACCATAAAACAAACCATTAATTAGAACTAGCTGTTAACTAGGAGCGCTATTGACCTAATACAACTAGGAGTGTAACTCCTTATCATGATTACAACAACCTTATCTAAGAATTTAAAGCATTATTTGACAACTTGAAACCTCATGAAGTCGAATTTGATGAAGCCTCCCATGTGGTCACCCAACTGCTGATGACAAACCCTAGAAATTAGGGAACATGTTTCCCTATTTTTAGGTTTAGATCCTTGAACATTGGCACGTAGGACAGAGCCTTTATCTCCTCACCCATGACACATTTTACAAAACTGAAGGAGGTTTTTGTAGCCCATGTTGTCTAGACCAAAAACCTCTCCTGGTTTTATAAACAATTCCTCCAGCTATCCAAAATCTGTCCTTGAAAAACACGTTTCAAACAGGGAAAATCCATTTTCTGAAATTAGGGTCTCAATTAAAGCTTATTATCTTCCAACTGAAAACACTTATGAAGAAAGTGAGATAGTTTATTGTATCTGGAGATTTTATGAAGATAAACCTCTTTCCGAATTCCAAAATACCTTTGCATGTGACCAGAAACTGATCTTGAAAAAGCCTGCTAAAGCTAGAAGACCAAGCTTGACTTTCAGCAGTTTCGTAGCGCAAGTGTAACCATAAATGCCTCCCACCTCAAAATGGATTTGAAGAAACGGAAAGAGGTTTTTTTAGTTCAGCATGTTAGGAAGAAAATTCTCTTTCAGTTTGCACAATTGAATTCTCAGCTGCTCAGGAAAGCTTCTGGAAGTTAACTAGTAAAAATAGTTTTTCTGCTAAAACAGGTTGCTTCAGGGGTTTCATAGCGCGCTACGAAAACACTGATTTCGTAGCGCAAAACATGATTTTTACACTATCTGCACTATAAAAACATGGATTGTTAGCTAGTTTCAGGATTTCTCGAAACTGATGTGAAATATGACTTCTAAACACATGGTGAGGCTTCTAGGGCATGGAATGAGGCTGTCAAACTTTATTTGAAGATGGAAATGAGACTCTAACCCTATGACTTAGACTTTAAAACATAAAAATGACTTCACCATGACTTGACCATGACTAATACAAGAATTGAGAAACCATGTAAGTTGTCCAAATTTTTTAAGGAAGTTTTACAATGATAACACAGCATATGAAGAAACTAGTTGGGGAGCGCGGCCAAGTTGAGGCCGATATTCTTCAGAGAGATGACAATAGCCTTGTCAGTGGCTACCTCCGCGCTCAAAGATCCATCTTGTAGCGCGACTACCCAGAGATCCAGTGACCGAACCATCTCAGTTGTTTGAGTGGTCCCTGGTGCCAAACTTGTTGAGGCAGCACTGATATCTCCTGTACCTTCCTGGATTCTAGTCGTCTAGATCTGCAGCTCGCGCAGATCCTTCTAGATGGTGCTTAGGGCTTGTTGTTGCTGCTGCTCAAACTGCTGCAGCAGTTCTGTGGTGGTATCCCAAACCTTATCACCTATTTTATTCAGTTTGTTGTCAATTAAAGTAATTGGGTCCAGCGACATCGTGGTGGCTTTTGTTTTCTTTCATGGCCCTTCCTTTTCCTGTTGCCTGTACTACTTCACCCGAAAGGGAATGCTCTGCTCATCCTGACCACCACTGCCCTACTTTGACTACTCTTCCTCCTCCATCTGGGGCGAAGGGGACTTATCACTCCGCTTGGAGCCACGCTCTTCCTGCTCTGCCTTTTTCTTCATGGCGCGCTCCGCTTCTACCCAAGCCTTCTCCTTGGCCTCTTTCCTCCTTCTCTCAGCCAACTACTGAACCTTTTGTTTGGCCAAGTCTTTCTTCTTCTTCTCCATGGAGTTGCTAGTCCATGCGGCTAGATTAGAAGGAGAATGCCAATTTGTTGGCCAGTGCTTGATGACCTCCTCGATAGCGTCATCTGTAGCAAGGTAGGGTAGGTCAAATGACTTTTGCTCCGGATCCTTCCGCGCCCGGATGTATACGAGATGAAAGTTGGCTTTGAACTCCTCGTATCCTAAAATTTGTTAAAACATGGTTGGTGACAACTGCGGCTTCTAGTTGATGGTCGTGTGAATGCTCATCTCCATCAACACCCAAAATACTTTACTCTATGTGATCCACATAGCATCTTTGGTGGCCTAGAGAGATGCAAACTTGGTGGCTTCCGGTAAATCCTTCTCCACTGGAAGACACTGGCTATCCTCTGGAAGATCCTAGGTGACCATCACAATCGAGAAAAACAACCACAAATAGTAGAAGGTTTTACTCATGTCCTGTGCTTCTCTGCAGTTCGCGAGGAACTCGCTACACAGGTAGCATGCCTAGTTGAACTATACGCCCTCCACGCAATGTGCTGTCAAAGAAACAACTGGTGTCATCACCTCGTCCGCGCAGCACTTCCTCATAACTTTTCCAACCAAAATCTGCGTGGCGACCCTTATAGCGGGGTCAATAATTGAAGTAATCAAGTACTCGCATGGCTACTTCAAAAGCTTAAACTTGTCCTTCATCTTCTCAGCGAGGTCATGCTCGCTCGTCTTGCCACCAAATTCCTTGACCAGATTTAACCCGCACTGTGGCAATAGCATGATCCAATGGATCAACATATCGATGATGGGAATCAGTGCATTCAGCCACAAAAACCCGTCATGTACCAGGCACAGCAACTGCTTCATGACAATCAAGTTTATGTTGGAGCGGTGGTAGTGGGGCACCCATAATAGGTTCAACAACCCCGACTAGTTCACTCCACGAATCCACTCCACAGGTTCTAGTGCGATGACATTAGAGTCTTTGTAGAAGACCCTCTTCATGTAGGTGTCTGTAGCAAGGTGGGGGAATCGTTCGTCATCCACCAAATCCCAATCTTCTAGCTTCAAATGTGGGACCCGCACCAAACATGGACCTTCAAATGTTATGTTCTCTGGTAACAGGTGTGCGTTGAGGAGTAATTTCCCTGCATCTGGGTCCTTAGGGACCTTTACTTTTCCCTTGCGCAAAGAGATATACTCCGGCAACTTAGATATAGGATCCACTCCCTCGGTGTCTATATCTTTCGCGCCCTCCTCAGCCTCCAGATCCACCACTTCCCCCTTCTCTTTTTCACTTGGCTTTTCTTTCCTCTCAGCCTATGTAGTGGCATGCTTCCTCAATGACTCGCGCACCGGCACGGACTTCTTTTGCTTATCTTTCTTTGGTTTGGGGACTTCTCTCATCGGTGTAGGCTTCGGCCTAAACGACCTTGGCTCCGTAGGCACTACAGCTAGAACCTCCATGCTCATTACCTCTAGAGCAGCTCCTTGAGAGGCAATAGCTCCTCCAGTACTAATGGCCTCTCCTGGTCCAAAGATTGTGCTAAGAATAAACCGTTGGGTTTCCTTAGGTAGTTTCTGAAATATAGAAGCAGTGACCAAATCTGCGTAAACCTGAGGATTCATAAATAGTTGACAACTCAACACAAAAATTCTCAGGATGCAAAATGTTTTTCGTTGGATGGCCACACGTAATTTATAGGTGAATTCAAATTCAAATTCGACCGTTCCCCCCAAAATCCGTCCATAATTGCTAGATTGATGGCAGATTTCCAAAGATTTCACTCTTAAATTCAGCTTTAATTGTCGCCCCCCGCTCCCCTTAACCATATCCTCACTATCAAATCATGAACAATGACGGTAACGATCACTTTTTGGCTACGCTGCACGGTCTCTCCTCCTATGGTGCAGCTCCCTTAGTGCTTCTTCTGGTACTGTGATACCATCCTGTTGCGCGCAGACTCTTGGTTGTGTAGCTCTACAAACTGGGTAGTGTAGTTTATGGTCTCGTGCCTCCTTGTAGCTGCCTAGAGCGCTAAGGCTGTGTTACCATCATGTAGTCATTGGTTCGGATCCCTGGTGTATGGCTTCAATCCACTTCCATTTACCCTTCCCGGAAATAGATCTCCATTCAACTGCACAAGTTGAACTACTCCACCATCTGTAATCTCTTTGATAACATATGGTCCCAGCCAATGCATCTAAAACTTTCCTGGAAACTTATCAAACTTACTGTCATATGATAAAACCAAATCATTTACATTGAAGGTGCACAGTTTGATGTGTCTATCGTGCCACACTTTTTTGCATTTCTTCTGTACCTACTGAAGGAATCCAGCTAAAAATCTATCTTCCTCAAGCTCTATTTGTTGCGCAAACCTTTCTTATAAGGCTTCGCGGCCTGCCATTCCTGTAAAAGCTGCTATGCATAGACTAGGCACAATGCACTCCATAGGTATTACAGCCTCTATGCCATAGAACAACCTAAAAGGTGTCTAACTAGTAAGCTTCTTACAAGTAATTCTATAAGCCGATAACACTGTTGGTATGTGCATGTCCCAATCATTACGCTATGCGTTGCGCACCTTTGTCAGAACGTTCTCCAACATCTTATTAAAAGCCTCCACCATCCCATTAGCATGAGGATGATGTGGCATACTTCTCCTATGATAAACTTGGAATTATTTTGTTAGTGCGCTGATAATTTCATTAAGGAAATGCGTACCACGATCGCTCATCAAAATCTTTGGGCAACCAAACCTAGTCAACACATATTCAAATAACAATTTCGTTGTTGCTGCCCCTGTATAATCCTTCACATGTTGTGTCTCCGCCCATCTGGTCAAATATTCGGTCGCGATGATGATATATTGCACACCCGTCTTCTTTCCTGGAGACTCAATCAGTCCCACAAAATCAATTTCCCATTTCTCAAATGGCTGCAATGATACCTGCGGATTCAAACGCAGCTCATCCCTTCGCGATGGCTTGCCGGTTCTCTGACATGCATCACATGCCCTGCAATATTCTTTAGAGTCCTTATGCAGCACGTTAGCCACCATAATCCAATGCACAAAATCTTCTGCATTATTCTTTTTCCTGCATAATGGCCTCCTACAGCTCCTCCATGGGCTTCAACGAGGACATTGTTTTGTTCAAAATCAGGCACATAATGTCGTAGTATCTCGTTCCATCCCATCTTATACAAATGGCCTGCGACAAAAAACTCTGCCACGTGCACCACTAAATTCCTTCTTCTATTGACTCGTGTATCCCTCTAGCGTCATTCCTGTAATTAGTTGTTGGCAAAGTGATTATCTGCTACATGCACCGCAAAGAGTTTCACATCAGGGAACCCTTCCTCCAAATTGGTAGGTTCCTCTCCTGTTTCAATGCACGATAAATGATCTGGCCCTACATTCAATCACACTAGCTTCACAATTACTTTGAAATCATACTACTGGAACAACAACAGCGATCTGCATATTTCCCCCCCACCACAAGCTTGTTGACTAGGGACTTTAATGCATAATGCTCTGTGTACATCTTAAAATGTCTCCCTAGCAGGGAATGTCTAAACTTCTGGAGCATGTACACCATAGCCAACCCCTCGCGCTCTGTTGTCAAGTAATTATTTTCAGTGTTAGACAACTTCCTGCTCACAAATGCTATAGGGTGATCCAATTCTCCTTCATCGGCTTGTGTCGGCACTGCTCCTATCATAATACATGAAGCATCCACATGCACATGAAATTCCTTCTTCCAATCCGAGAAGACTAGGATCGACGTAGTGACCATTTTCTCCTTCAATACATCCAGACTCCACTAACACTCTTCATCCCAGCAGAATGTAGCATCCTTTTTCAGTAGCTTTTCCATAGGCGCAGTAATCTAAGCATAACTTTTGATGAACTTTCGATAGTATCCCATGTGACCCAATGTTGTGCGTAGTTGTTTAACACTCCTTGACACCTCTAAATTAATTATAACCGCGATCCTAGCAGGGTCCACCATTAATCCTTGTCTACATACCACATGACCCAGCTAGATTCTGAAAGGGACACGGAACAAGAATTTCTTCAAGTTTAGCACGATATGATACCTTTGGCATGTATCCAACAAATGCAAACTAGCTACATGGCGCTTTACTAATCCAAAAACGATCCAATCATCAAAATATACCTCCAAAAATTTGTGAATGAATTCTTTGAACGTTGGGATGACTACATGCGAGAAGATCACTGACACATTTTTAATTCCAAAAGGCATTACTGCATATTGGAAACATCCCCACTCAGTCGCGAAGGTCGTCTTACTCTTGTCTTTTTGCATGATCTTAATCTGATGGTACCCAAAGAAGCCATCAGTGAATGAATATGCTCCCTGCCCTCCAACATTATCGAGAACTTCATCTGTGAATGGTGTCGGAAAGGAATCATGATTGCAAGCATCATTGAGATTTTTGAGATCTACGCAAATTTGTATCTCGCTTTTTTGTTTCTTTTCCTAGACCACCATTGGGCTTACCCAATCAGACTCCTCCATTAGTTCAATAATACCTACTTCTAGCATCTTATCTAACTCCAAGTGGACCTTTTCTTTATACTTGGGATTAAGACGATAGGGCCTTTGCTTAATCGGCTTCATGTCTGGCTTCAATGTAATCTTCATTACCTCCAGGTCTTCTATGATACCCTTCAGGTCTGAAAATTTTGTAGAGAACAAATCCTGATAATCGCAGAGAAACTTAGCAACCTTATCTACTATGACATCATCCCAGTGGTCCCAAATCTTTGCAAACTTTGGTTCCGCCTCTGTGCCAATGTTTTCCTGTCTAGTTTTTAATGGCGCAGTAATATCTAGATTCTCTATCTGCGGTCTTTCAACTTCGTGGTGACCTTCTGCCTCTAGGATGTTAATGTTCCTTGGATTCTCATCTTCTTCTTCGGTAGTCACATTATAGCACCCCAGAACATGGTGTAGTTGGGTGCTTCAATATAGTTGAATCAAGTCCAAAGGCTCCTGCTGTATTCTCAATATCGTTGCCTTGACCTCCTGCAATGCCTCATCAATACATTCAAATCCATCTTCATAGCTGAATGTCATTAAAAATCATTCTCTTAAAATATCTCTCTTCAGTGTCGTGGCGGAGCTCTGTTTTCAGGTACCAATTCATTGGTATTACATCCAAAGTGTGACAGAATAAATGCGCCCACTCAGGTTGTGACTGTGTTCCATAAACTTAAGTCCATTTTGCTAAATGATTTGTGGATCATTTCTTCCATCATATTTCTCTATTAGATGAACTTTTGGGCAACCAAACCGCAACCTCATCATTTTCCTATACTCGCACCACCCATCAAAACTTTCTTTATGCGTACCCCACCACCTTGTGGGGGTAGCGCACAACGCCAAATCCAAGGCTTGGAAGCAACGCTTTTCTAGTACTTCCCTTTCAAATGTATCCAAAAATTTATCTACGTCAGTTAGACCATCATAATAGCAAACTCCTTACCTCTGATGATACATAGCGTAGCGATTTAGTCATCATATTATAGTGCAACGTAAATACTTTGTGCAAACTATTCTACCAATGTTCCAATTCCTCATCTGAATCTGATGTACAGGGGCTTCCGTGGTCCCATGTAATGCGCCTATCAGCTATCGGATTAACCCAATCTTGATCTCGTGTTGTTATTTAATAGATATGGTCCAAATCATCGTCACTTTTCTCATAATCGCGGACCGGTGCAGTGTAGTGCAGTCCTTCTGCAGGGTCCAAAGGTACTTCAACACGGAGCGATTTTCTTTCAAATGACATCGTTCGCTTCTTCAAATTGATTACCCCACTCATGTTAATAGCCCAATCAATCCTGAGGAGCGCAGGGTATGGATTTTTGTCATCAACAATCTCTATTACCTCAAAATCGGCCAACGCGCTCGCGCCTTTAATATATACTGTTACTCCCTCCAATCTTCCCATGGGGATAATCTTCTGTTGATTTGCCATCCTCAATTGAATCAGAGACCACTCTAGTGCAAGTCTCCCCATTCTTTCACATCTCTGTTTAGGAAATATGTTCGCATCTAACTGCAGATCCAGAATAACTTGGTCCATCTCATACTCTCCTATTTGCGCAGTGAGCCTCATCTCATGCCCTGTTCTTACCTTATGCTTACCAATTTTTCTAACTACGTGAGGTCCTTCAAGGGGATTTTCTTTACCAACACACTTATTTATCAACTCTTGTAATCGTTTCACATCCTTTCTATCACACAACAGCTTCATACAAGTTTCCAAGAAGGTAGTAAGCATGGAGGGATCAACCTCTTCAAATAGCTTGTCCCGACTTCCTAAGGTAGAGGCCTCAGCGAAGCTCTTCTTCTCTTCCATGAATGTTTATTTCGCGTGCTCCAAATCAAACCCAACATCTTTTTCTAGAGCCTTGCGAGCCCACTCAATTTCTTCAAGTTTCATTCCTTTATCCTTGTCAGTTGTCATTCCACTTCACAGCATGATATTCACATTGGGATCTTCTTCGTGGGGTTTAGCCCTCATCATCTATAGGTTGTGGGTAGGCTATTGAGGCTGCGCCCTCTTCTCCTGCATCTTAGCTATCAATACAGGGCAAAGTTCTATCGCATGATCAAGCTGAGTACAGTGTCGTCACAACAGGCATGTCGACCTTGTACACTCCCATGCGTAGTGCCCTCGCACTCCGCAGTTGTAGCGAATAACTTGTACTCAACCTCTACCAAGTCTTCCTCCCCCTCGCCCTCGTCCGCGAACCGAATATCCTTCGGCGCTCCCCCAGTGCCTTGATCCAGAGGACAAATTTATGTTTTCATTCGATACGCAAGCGTTCTTTCCATGATCAATTCATAGCTACAGCAATTACGCTCATTGTGACCTACCTATTTACAGAAGTTGCAGAATAATTGTTGCGGTGTCTGCACAAATTTTTGCAGCAAGTGGCAATTGTCTGTTACATATTTTCCAGCTACCTGATAGATAGCGCACCATAGTGAAGGCCCTGTACTTGGCCCTGCTTGAGCTTCCGGCTTCAGAGGCATTGGCCTTCCTCCTGCAACATAGTTCGCGAAGACAGGGCAGTGATATTTATCATGCCCTTGGCTTTTACACTTCAGGGACCAAACTTCTTCGCACACCTTTGACCAAGCTGCTCTATCCTTCTTCTAGATTTGAAACTCGAGGCAAAAATTCTGCAACTCCGAATGAATCTATTGAACTCCCAAAGCAGCGTTTTGAATAAGCATTTCATGCAATCTCATTGCAATTTCCAAGCCTTCCGCCTAGGTCCCTATCTTTTGCTACGATAAAGCAACCCTTAGGTGGGGTAGGAGCGAAGCTACAAACCATTCGTGGTGTTGACCATCCGTGAGATTCATGTTAGCTTCGCGGATCTAGCACTTCAGTGTCTGATCCAATTCCCAGGGTGTTTCGCTAGGCCTCATCATGATTTCCTTTAATCCAACCACTGATTGCGATTCAGACTTGGGCTTACTCAATTCCTCATTCAGCGTAGTTTGAGTGTCCGCCAACGATGCCAATGGATTATCAGTGCAGTGCTTGATGTACCACGTCAACGCGCGATTTTGTAGAGCAGTGACCAACTGCGCTTTCTTCATATGATCATCTATAATATTTTGTGTTGTCCATACGACTTTCGCAACAAACCAAAACTAGTTCGGGTCCTCATTTCCCAAGCCCTTGAAAACGGGCAACTTCATCGTATTCGACATATTGAATGGTGGCGGAGGTGGTGGTGGTGTGGGTGAATGTGTATGATGTGGAGGTGAAGGTGGAGGTGGTGTGGACGGAAGAGGTATTCGCGGGAACCCTTACCTTCTTAACTGGACAGCGCTTTGCAGTGAAACTTGTGCTACTCCCTCGTCGTCACTCGGAGGAGGCCCAATCAGTGGGCTATATTCAAGTCTTATTCTCCCTCTGAAGAAATTTCCACTTCGCATAGCTCCAAACATAAAGGTAATGGCATAACCCGTTTTTCACACGAGCATCTTAATACAAGTATTCAAAGATCTTAAATACTTACCTCGTGGTCCTTTGAAAAGGGTCTCTCTTCTTTGCTATAGCTAATCGAGGTATCGATTGCGAATTCTGTCACAAATCCTCCTATGACGCGATCAAGCTAATGATCGACAGCACGCACAATCTTATCTTCAGAGGCTTCCAATCTCTGCACTAGCTCTGGGGTCCACACTACTGGACCGTCAAGCCTCCACCTTACTTGGCCCTCTGCCAATTTAGCGATCCACTTGTATAGTTCGATCGGGAAGGCGCAAAAGAAAATTTTTTGTATCTCTGTGTACAGATACATGTCCAACCACTATTCTTTCGTTAGACGTAGATTCTTGTTTTCTTGCATCCCAAATTTGTGAATCTTTCTATCCAACCACTTATCGATTTCTTTCTTTGTTGGATCCCATTGATGCGACATCACACATCTCTTTATGCAGAGCCCGATCCCGGCAACGAAACCATTTGTTGGATTAGTGGGTCCTAACCCAGGTTTAGAGTTAGTTTTTCCAAACAAATCCCTACACCACTGGCCCTTTCGGCATCAATCCATGGAACGCGGACTGAATTCTCACCCAAAGCAGTAAGGGGGGATGCTGGAACCAAGTTTCCACACCAAATATCAGTGTAATGTCGTATTGTGCCCTAAATATTCCTTCGCGCATATCGATAAGCCTTATCGATATAAGTCTCTTAATCAGCCTCTAGACCTCTGCGAAAGTCTACGACTATCTTTCATGGACCGTGAATAGGCAGATCAACTGTGTACACGCATCAAAGATTACTTTGAACCCTGTAATTACTCAGATCGTCTTAAGTGTTCGATAACTTTAACATGCAAGAAGATATTCTTCATGTAAACAGTTAACATCAATTGCATTCATATAACAATATAAATCGTGTGAAGTCGCGCATCAATACAACATTACTTCATAAATCCATCATTCATCTCAGCATAAAGGGCATTCATATAAAACATAAGTAAAGAGATAAACACAGGTATATCTGTAACAACTTTCTTTATTAATAATCAGTTCAATCTCACAGACTCAAGACTTCCCTGTGCACTCAACTACAGGGGTCTGCGCACTCAGTTGTAGAGTCTACTCTAGGCCTTTGCGCACACAGCTGTAGAGCCTTTCTTCTACTCTCTCTCGATAACTCTTCAAACTTCTTCCATAGACAATCTTCCTTACTTATTCGATAAACACAGGTATATCTGTAACAACTTTCTCTATTAATAATCAGTTCAATCTTACAGACTCAAGACTTCCCTGTGCACTCAACTGCAGGGGTACACACACTCAGTTGTAGAGTCTACTCTAGGCCTTTGCGCACACAGCTGTAGAGCCTTTCTTCTACTCTCTCTCGCTAACTCTTCAGACTTCTTCCATAGACAATCTTCCTTACTTATTCTACTACTGCCTTAAACTCTCTAAGACACCCTTATTTATAGAATACCATGGTCTGTGCACTGGATCTACAAATTCTGACTCAACTTACATAACAGAAGGGTAAAACCCTTTATGACTCCTTAACTATCTACGTGCTCCGCGACCACAACTTGCGGAGACTTTACATTTTGTACATCAAAACTTGGGATTTTTGTCCCAAAATTGACCCTAGGGGACCCTATCCCGACAATAACAAAGATCGCGGGGTCACAGGGATGAAGAGATCACTAGGTTGCAAAGATGGATAAGTTGTAAGGTCGCAAATTTCAACCTATCACGCCTTTTAGTCATGTGCCCTGTTCTTCAGGGCGGCTTGGCAGAGGAAACAAAGCTTGAAATGAGACTTTGGGCCTTACTGGATCCTCAAAAAAACTAAGCAACTGAGAGGAAAAGATGAATGGGCCAGAGGTTGGTCTAGTTTCTTGGGAAAAGGACAGCGAAATGAGAGAATGCTAGACTTGGGGGTTTCAAGGAAATATGTGTTTTGAGAAATCACTAAAGGATGGATAAAAACCCTCACCATTAGGGAAGGCGCAGGGTCGGCATGCAGAAAAATACAAATGGAATAGGAATATGATTACAGGGGAGAGGAAGGGACACCTCCCTGGAGGGAGTCGCGTGCCTTGCCCAGTCGCCCAGTCTCTCTCTCGCTCAAGCGTTCTACTGAAATGGACAAATAAGGCAAAGATGCGAGTGATATAAATATAAAATTTCCCACGTGTGAGGCCTCAAGAAGTCACCAAGTCACGAGGGTCGCAAAGTATGTGTTAAATTCTCTTCTGACTTAGCAACCAAGCGACCTCTAAGGTTGAGGTCACAAAATTGCATGACAATAGGGGTTGCAAATCCTAATGTTGAGAATGAGACTATGTTGCGACCTGGCGACCTCAAAGCTAGAGTTCGCATAGTCGCAAGGAAATGGGCATCACAAAAATTTAACTCAGACAACCAACTAATGCACGACCTTGAAAATTCCCCTGGTTAGAATGTAACTTAGGGAAAAGGGAGGTCGTAGGTCACTATTTTCAACTTAATGAGAGGCCATTTTGTGTGACCAGCGGCTTAGGTAGAAAATGAACCTTAAGTCCTGCAAACTTAGATTTTTGAAGGGCCCAAGGGAACTTGACTCACTGCTAGGATGTGGAGGCGAGATTGAGATGTAGGTGGAAGCTTCAATCTTAGTTGAGGGAATCCTAAAATTTTGAAAGGGCTGAAATTTTGGGCGGTTGTTGCAGCAGCGACAACAAGTCAATGCAATGAGATGAAACAAAATTTAAGTAAATGGTAGTTTTCCATTTTCACTGGGTGTTTGCCAAGATAAACCGAGCTTCTAAGCCAGTTGTGTTTCTTGTAAGAATTGAAACTTTATCATTGATGAATAACATGGGCCCTACCATGTAGACTAACACTGGGTACAGAGGCAAAGATTCAGTGTTTTACTTTTGGGAAGAGCTAAACTACAATCTATCCAACATTTATGTTATAATAACTAATAATAATAACATGGTATAGATTGGACGTACAACCAGGTCGTTACCACGAGACAGGACTTCAAATCGTCTGAGTTAAGATGCGGTCCATAAATACTCTTGAACCATATGAAGTATAATGTGTCTTAACAAATTCACTAATCAAACACTATTAAATAAAATTAGGTTGTTAGTGATAGCATATGAAAAAGATCAATAAATTGTATTAATAAGTAGTTGATTTTATTGCTATTTACAGTCAGATAGCAGTGAAGTCTGACAGCAAATGTTCATTCAGCAAAGAAAGTTGAATCTACACACAAAGTCTCCAAATAAAGCTTTATAGTAATATGTCTAGGTTTACAAATGAATTTGAACCTTTAACAACACAACTTAATATACCATAAATGTCTTGGACGCTAATATATGAGCAAAAAATTTGACTTGGAAACTATATCACTCCAGCCTCTGTTACTCTTTAAATTTTAAATATGGGCCATATCCATTCACCAATCAGTGGTAAGGTTTGTTTCTCAACATCTTCCAAGGGACGGTACCAGACATGTTGCTCAAGAATAGATTCACCACTCTTCTCATGAGAAGAGTGTTGGTCTCCACCTCTCCAGTTTTGTTCCTCTGCAGGACCAAACACACCTATTTCTTTATGTGGTACCCATCTCTTCTTAGAAGGTTGAATTACATCCTCTGGAACCCTATTCAGATGAAGACCATCATCTTCGTCCTTCTCATACACAGATGAATGTAGACATTCCCGCAACATTCCACATGGCTAAAACCAGGGGAATTAGTGACTCGATAGAGTGGTCTAAGCTATGCTCAAGGTCAAACCAATCCAATGACACTATAAATTAAGAGTATATCCAATGGTCCACAACCCAGAAATATCAATAACTTGTGAGCTAGAAAAGGTCAATATATCCCAAGGAAAACCACAGTAAACCAATGTTCCACCAAGACTACGGCGCGAGAGACGCGAGTGCGAGGAGATGCACATAGTGGGCGTGTGGAAGTACCCTCAAATTTTAGAGAAATTTCCAAGGTGATGGGGGATGTCGGAGTATATATATATACACGAACGATGAGGATGGATCAATGTATGTCGTTATTTAATTCAATTATGAATTTAAATTTATATATATATAGTAATACAATGATCCACACATAAAATTTAAATTCATAATTGAATTAAATAACGACATACATTGATCCATCCTCATCATTCATTTTGATACATACATCATTCATATGACATACTCATCATTTATCCATAGCATGAGATTCAATAATAAAATTCAACAATGAAATATTCAAATACATTGATCCATATCATTCACCATTCATCATTCTATAGACTGCATTGATTTAAAAATTAAATTCATCATTCATCATTCTAGAAGAGCTCGACGGCGGGCAAGAGAGTAGAGCCCGATGGTAGGAGAGCAGAGCTCGACGACAGCAGGAGAGCACAACTCGACGATGGGTAAGAGAGCACAACTCAACGACAACCAGAGAGAACTCAATAGAGCTCAATGGCGGGGAAGAGAATTTGGGAAATGAATAGGTAAGTTAACCTAGGTAAGTTTTAACTTTTTAATTTTTAGTTTTATTTTTATTTTTATTTTTATTTTTTAATATGTAAATTTTCAAATATATATATATATTGTGCTATTACACAAATTCGAGGGGGGACGCACTGCGGGGCACTTTTTTAATACGTAACATTTCAAAAAAAAAAATATTGTGCTATTAGACAAATTTGAGGGGGGGCACACCACAAGGGTACCCAGAAGCACACCTTTTGGGGAGTCGCATCACCCACACTGGGGAAATGCACCCCCTACATATTCCCATGACTCCCCAAAAGGGATGTGTGGGGAAACACACCCCCAGACGTCCCCTGTTCCAGTGTGTGGGGTGCAAGGGGTGCATGCACCCGACCCTGGATGTAACGCCTTCGTTGTAGTGCGACGGGAGGGCGCCGGGCGTGCGCACGCCAGGAGGGTGTGCACGACCGCACGCGGGTGGAGCGCCCGGCAGACCTACACGAGGATGCGACGAACATACGAGTTGCGTGCGACGTTATGAGGAGCGATGGAGAACTTATACCCGATGAGCGTGGAGAGTTTGGGTTGGAGGCCGACTTGCATTATGGGCTGGCCGACATACACTTGGGCGTTCAGAGGGGTGTGTAGCCATGGAGTTGGGGGTCGGCTGGGTGAGCCACCACCCATGGTGGAATGCATATATATTACATGCGTTGGGAGTTCATTTCAACACACATTCGACAAGGATCTTCGCATAAGAGCTCAAGAGAAAGACAAGTGCGCAGATTTGGAGGGTGATGCGCATAGCTCATGCACACTTCATAAAGGCGTTCACTTGGTATTACTTGAAGTTGGTCGAAGGTTGGGCAAGGTGTGCCCGAGGTTGAACGAAGTGCAGTTTTTTGCCGAGATTGACGAGGGTGTCTTGGTGGCTCGGGTGAGCACCCACCCATCGTGCAAGGCGTGCACGAAGTTATTGTAAAAGGTTGTTTTGCCTCTCTTGTAAAATTGGCTAAGTATAGACTTGGAGTTTTTCCAAGTATAATTGTAAGCTTGTATATTGAAGAAAAGACTGATTATTATATATTGTTGGGCAGACTTGTTCGGGAGTTGCCCCTCCCCTTTATATCGTGCAATTGTTGTTGTCGTTTATAATTGTTGTTGATAATGAATAAAGTATGGGTGTTCATTTTTTTTTTCTCGGTA
Source organism: Pinus taeda (assembly GCA_000404065.3). NCBI lineage: Eukaryota > Viridiplantae > Streptophyta > Pinopsida > Pinales > Pinaceae > Pinus > Pinus taeda. The sequence continues at coordinate 61,902 of APFE030009965.1, forward strand.
CACTGTCTAACTATTATATTATATGTACAGAAAAAAGATTACAGACATTGTAGCATGACTTTGACCCTGGCTTCCATGGCTACCCGCGGCGCCATGGGTACAACCGACTGAACCGAAAGCTCCCACGCAGGGGTAGCATCCACCATATGTCCCTGAAGCCTCTGGATGACTGATTAAGGCTCAAAACAGTTCCAAAAAAGCCAAAACAAGACGCAGACTATCCATTTTGCTTATAGGTAATCCAGCCCACGCAGGGGCGGCCTTCCACGACCAACTGGGGACTGATTTTGCCCAACATACTGACACTGAACATGACCAAAATGAACTGAGTATTTTTTAAAAAGCAACAGAAAGACAGACTGAATTCTAACCCAAACCAGGTGACCCGCGATCGACTGAATTCTGGACTGGAGCTATGTGAGGGTGAACACATCTGGAGCCCGCGCAGGGAGGCTACTCGTCCTCAGGAGGCTTCTCCTCTTCAATTGTGCACCAGCCCTGACCTTCAGGGACCCCCTCCCACATGGCCGCCCATTTGGCACGCTCCTTGTCTGTAGTCGTCGTCGTCCTGGAGGTGGAGGGGTCTGCCATGATCGCTTTCCCAGAGGTACCTTCCCCACTTGGAGGAGGCGACAAGGGGTTAGCTGGTTCCAAGCCTGCAGGGGGTGTATCCTCCCGTCCTGGTGGCACTTCCTCTTCGGCACCCTCCGGGACTCGGGTAAAGAGAACAGAGACGTGAGCACAGATGCCGTGAGTATCTCGGGATTTACCGAGGGTAAAGACCACAGTGCCGAACGCTGGGAGGGCTGGCCCCTCCTCGCTAGCGCCTCCAACCTCCATAATTTGCCCTGCATGGAGAGGCATAACCCCCGCCCGTCGGTAGCAGTAGCAGCAGCAGCAGTGGTGGTGCTCCCGCTCTGCTCCACCACGACCACGACCCCGACTCGAACCTCGTCCAGAACCCCTTCTGCTGGGCTGCCTATGTCGAAGTCTAGCCATGGGCAATTTCTTCTTTCCTGTGCTAGCTTGGAGCTGGTCGCGTGGCCTCCCTGCAGCCAGAATTCGGCACTTGCTCCGCCCAGGCACCACCACCACCTTCGTTGCCTCCTCCGACGTATTGGCCCCACACGCTTCTGAAGAGCAGAGCTCAGAGTTCGCCGCCCGAACCTCTGAGTCTGCCTCCCTGCCTTCCGAGGAGCCTTCCGAGATCTTATGGCCCGCCTCAGAGTCGAAATGTCGAAGGGTCCAGAGGGCAGCCTGTGATGGCGCGCACCTCTTCCCGCAGCAAACTCTCCCCTGCAACTGATAATTCTGCCACCAGGTAACTGAAAGACCGGGAAACCTTGGCCTAATGCCACCTTCAGCCCGATATTTATCACCTCCCCATTGATCAAAGCGCCACCATCGTTCCCCCATCCTGTCAACCTGCACTGCATTAATGCCTTGAGCTCGCCTCAGCTGAAATGAACCGATGACGGCTTCGATCATGTTAAATTTATTATGCATGGGGCGTCACATGGGGGCCATGGGCTCAAGCCCAGGTATCCCTCTGTCACCGCATGCGGGGGAGAAATAGTTTATATTAGTAATTGAAGTTCAAACAATTAACAAAAGAACCTGGGACTTTTTCATTGTGATTTATGTCCTCCAATATATCACACTTTAATCTTATTTACTTTAATCTTATTTTCTCTTGGACTTGAACAATCACATTAAATAAAAATTCACCAAATTGATTAAACTACATGCACAAAATCGACCTGTACAAAGAAGTGACATGCGTTTAAATCTTATGAAAAATAATTTTTTATAAACATTTACCAATTTTAAATTAGATATTGACATCATTATAATAATAAAAAATCTATTTATACTATTCCATATATTATAGCTATTAATATGGTATAATTAGAAAGAAGTAATATTTATATATACATTAATATGTATATATTGCTATTAACAAAAAAATTACAATGTTATTAACTTTAAAAATAAAAAATTCATAAATTTTTTCCAATTGTTTTTTGTTTTATCAGCTAATGAAGGATCTTTGATTTTCTATTCATCTATATTGAAAAATGTACAAACATTTGCTGGCCTCAACCTGCCCTGAAGGGAAGCTGGGTCTGTGGCCACCTTAGGCCCTTATATGCCGCCCAATAACAAAAAAACTAAGTCTATACATCCAAGCCAAATATACTTCATTATCCACAAAGCTAATATGATTTTCTATCATCATAGTCCACCTAAAAAAGAACAAAAAGAGTACTAGTTCTCAAAATAGTAGCGAAGGAAACCATTTACATAAACAGAAAGGTTTAGTCTACCATGATCTGAGGCTTAATATCCTCCTCACATGGCGCTGCTACTATCTTCTGCAATTGTTGTTGTATTTCTTCCAGTTTACTGTCTTGCATCATCAAGGTTACTTGAAGGTTTTTCACCTCCCTCCTCAGATTAGGAATTCCTTGAGCCATTTCTGCCATCTCCATTGCTACTTGCTCCATTGCTTTAGCTAATAACCTCTTCAAAACCTAATAAACATGAAGGGCCTACTTGTATAAGGACAGGAGACCCCTTGTATTTCCTGGGTCAGGGATCAGGTTGCCCCAATTCTCCATCTCTGGATCTGAATCGTCTTGCATGGCCCTGTCTTTAATTCCTAGATTATTCTATGGATATCTGCATCGATTCCTTCACTATATGCCCTCTCGGCCTCCTGCAATAACTGTTTCATTGTTTTTCGACCCTTCCCCTATCGTGTTGGTGAAGCAGCTTTGGGGTCTTGACTGCTGGTTTGTCTTGTTCCCCTTCTACCCTTGCGTCCTCTTCCTCTGCCTGAGCTAGGTAGTATACTCCTGTTGTTTGTCTTACTCCCCTACCCGATCTCAAAAGAGGTCTTCCTTTTCAATTCCTCACTATCGAACTCTTTTCCTTCCCTGTCCCAGTCTAATCTTTCTCCTTGTTGCTCCTTTTCATGCATTGCGGCCAGCCCCTCTCTTCCTGTTTTAGATTCAAATTGATTTATTTGATCCCAGGGTCTCTCTTCCTCCCAAGCCCTTTGATTTTATTCCTCTCATTGGCTCTGCTCCATGTCAACCCATGCACTTTGCATGGATTTGTCTTGCCGCGTCTGCCTGCTTGTCTTATTCACATCACCTCCTACCCTTCTCATCATCACAGTCTTTACTGTCTGTTACTCTCTGAGACAAGTAGCGAGAACTGTCTGCCAACTGTTTAAACCCTTCGTCTCCCTCCCATGCCTCTCATCACTTGCATTTCTTCCCTTACCTGCTCTTATCTTGCTAATGCCACCTACTCACCATCCCATCACCTGCTCGCCGTCAATCCTTACTCTTTCTTCTTTCATGATTCTTCTGTCTCCTCGTCTCGGGATGCTACCATACGTGCATGCCACTTCAACATCCTATGGGGTGATTAGGTTGCGAGGTGAGCTAAATTTCCACCTTCCCTCTTCCATCATGATCTCGCATGCCACCTTTTCATCCACCCCGATCGGGGACCATTTGTAACCCTTACTCTGAAGATGTACTTTCATGGTTGTCCTGGGTAATAATTAAGTTAAGGGGCTCCCATCGTGTCGCTTCCCTTTGGATTGGCCATATGCTGTCCACCTTCTCATTCTGCTCATTACAACCCCAGTTGGCTAGAAAATCCGTTGCTTTATTACCTTCTCGTTTAACATGGTGAATAATCCTGTAATCAATTCATTTCATAATTTCTGTCAGGTCTTGAATTATTCTGGTTGTTCTCCAACTCTTTGCTACCTGATCCCAATTATTTCCATTATTCAATTTTCTAAGCATTTCTATAACCAGATTGGAGTCTCCCTCAATTTCTAACTTTGTGTATCCATTTCGTATGGCTATCGTGATTCCTTCATAGGCTGCCATTAGTTCCACTTCATTATTGCTCGTTATGCCTCCCTTGTCAGCATAAACCCATCTAGTTCGTCCTCGACTGTCCCTAAAAATCCCTCCAAATCCTGCCGGTCCAGGGTTCCCCTTAGATGCCGCGTCAAAATTTAATTTAATGAAGCCTTCATGAGGGCATTTGAACTTAGTTGGCCTCTGGATATGACTACTCCGATTGTTTTTTTCTTTTGGGGGTAGATCATACTTTGTTCCAGGTGTAGGCTTGTTAATATTCTACCTTCTTCCGGATTGGTTTTCCAGTCTTCCTGTTCCCATGCTTCCGCTAGGATAGTTTCCCTTATAAGTTTCTGGGTGCATTTCCATATCTTCTATGGAGGATTGGTTTTGTCCTGAAATACTCTTTGATTTCTCTCTTTCCATATTAGCCATATATTGAATCCCATTGCTAGATTCCAGGCTCTCCTCGCCACAGGATTAGAGAACTGACCTTTTCCCCATTGAAAGATGGTCTGTTTAATGTCCTGTGGGTTTCGGTTTGTTTTTCCGAAGAGCTTTCTGATTTCTTCCCATTGTTGCTGAGCTACCGGGCATGAGTTTAAGAGGTGTTCTTGAGTTTCTTTGTCTTCTTTGCATAGAATACATCTCGGTGGTCCATAAAACCCACGTTTTTATATTTGATCCCAGGTCAAAATTCGTCCTTTCCCTACCAACCAAGTGAACAAAGTAACCTTTGGCCACCACTTATTCTGCCAAATTTGTTTCCATTCTAGTGTATGATCTTCTTGCTCTTGCCTGGTTGTTAAGTAGTAGGCTTGCTTTATCGTGAACGTTCCTTTTGTGGATCTACCCCAACGAAGAATATATGGGTTTGATCCAATTTTAATTCTTCTCGAATCCATTTCCTTTTCCAACAAAGCTTTTTGTTCAGTAATTATGTTACTGTCCCATTCCTCCAGTTTTTTCCATGCTCTCCAGCTTTCCTCTTGCCTTCCTTCCTTCCAATATTCGCTCACATAATTTAGCCCTTCCTCTTTAGCCTTCTGGTATGTATTTTGAAATTCTTGTATCTCTATCATTCTTCCTCTTTGCTGCCAGGTTTCCTCGCAAAATTTAGCTGTATGGCCATTCCTTATTTCCCAGAATGCGTGATTTCTTATGATGTCTCTGTTGTTGCTCGCTAGTTCCCAAATTGTGGAGCCTCTTGGGACCTCTCCCAATTGAAGAATTCCTTAGTAGTTGTAGGCATATTGTATTTTTGGGTCCATATTCTTTTCCATAAATCTTCTCCACCTATCATCCATCTCCACCAAAGCTTCGCTCCTAGGACTTGGTTCAAGATATACGGGTCTCTAAGACCCAATCCCCCTTCCTCTTTGTTTTTTGTTATACCTTTCCATGATATTAGAGCCCATTTCTTTTGTTGCTTTGGTCATCCCCATCTGAATTTTCTGAATATCTCTGTCATTTTTACACATACTCCTTTAGGGACTGCCATTGCCAATAGAGGGTAAATGGGGATTGCTTGAACTATCGATTTAAGGAGCACTAGTCTTCTCGCTATATTCAGGGTTCGAAAGGACCAACTAGCCAGCTTGTTCTTGAGTTTCTCAATGGTATGCTGCTAATTTGCTATCCTCAGGGGGTTTGAAGCTAAAATATTTCCCAAGTATTTGGTGGGTAATTCTCCAGAGCGAAATCCCAGAGTTCTGGTCAGGTGGGATTTGACCCTTTCCAGAGTATTGAAGAGGAAAGTGCGGGACTTGTCCTTGTTAATTTCGGTGCCTGAAGCTTCCATAAATAGGTCGAAGATCCATTTCACTCGTTTAACTTCTCTCATAGAAATCGCACAGAAAAGCATAATGTCGTCAATGAACTGTTGATGAGTAACTAGTAAGTTATTTCCCTAGAGTCTCAGTCCTTTGATCTTTCTCTCTCTCAGTTCTTTTTTGAGGTATCTTCCCAATCCTTCAGCTGCTATGATGAATAAAAATTGGGACAAAGGGTCTCCTTGACGCAATCCTCTTGTGGCATTGAAAGTCAAGGTTGGTGATCCATTTAAAAGAATGGAGAAATTAGGGGTGGATATCATACTATATATCTAGTTCACCCATCTTTCACAAAAGCCAAATTCTCTTAAAATTGTTTTAAGATAACTCCAGTTTAAACGGTCGTATGCTTTTGAGAGGTCCAGCTTTATCATCATTCCGATTTTATTTTTTTTGTTTCAGAGAATGGATCACCTTCTAAGAGACCACCAATCCATCTAGGATTTGTCTCCCCTCCACAAACCCAGTTTGTTCTGGGGAAATTATACTAGAGAGGATTGGTTTCAATCTTTTAGCTATCAAGGTTGCAATGATTTTATAAATTACATTACAGAGAGCAATGGGACGAAAGCCTTGGGCTGTTTCCAAGTGAGCATATTTGGGAATAAGAGAAAAAAGAGTTGAGTTCAGTGCCGGCCATACCTTCTGGAGTTTGTGCAATTCCTCAACCACCTCCAGGATTTCTTGCCCTAAGAAATGCCAGCCAGCTTGGTAAAATTCCACTTTAAATCCGTCTGGACCTGGGGCTTTATTTCTTTTTATTCCTTTCACAATTTCCTCCACCTCTTCCAGTGTTGTTTCCCGCATCAAGGCTAAATTTTGGTCTCTAGTGATCATGTTAGGGATTTCATTACATATCCTACTTATAGATTCTTCTCTGTCCGCTGGATGTTCATTAAGGATATCTTTAAAGTGTCCTACAAGAACCTGTTCCATTTCTTCGTGTTTGGTTATACGCTGCCCTTCCTCGTTTTTAATGGAGAAAATTATATTCCTTTGTCTATGTTGAATCATGGCATTGTGGAATAACTTTGTATTCCTTTCTCCTTCTCGAAGCCAATTTATGCGAGACTTCTACTTCCATAAGATTTCTTCCTGTTTTCTGCGTTCTTCCATATGACTTATCACTACGCCCTCTTCCCTACTTCTTTCCTCATTCCTGCCTTCTGTTATAATTTCTTGTTGCAACTCTCTCATTCTTTGTTCTAACATTGTTGTTCTATGAATATATTCCCAAATTCCTCTTTGTTCCATCTTTTTATTTCTCCTCTGAGTTCTTTTAATTTCATTTGGAAGGTTTGCATCTTGGTTTGCCATTTTTGTTGGCTCACACTCCACCACTCCTCCACCTTTGGCATGAACTGTTGATTTTTGAGCCATAACGCTTCAAACCTGAAGGGGTGTCTTTTAGGGATTGCTTTAAGGTCTATTTCTAGCTTGATTGGCCAATGGTCTAAGCCCATAGCTGGAAGAATCATTGGTTCAATATATATGTCTCTGTTCATAATTTGTTCTGCTATTAAAAACCTATCCAGTCTTGATGCGATCTGATTTGTGCCTCCTCTATGGTTATTCCATGTGTGGATCTCGTTTTATTGTGGGGATATCCACCAACCTTTGCTTACATATCATGTCTCCAAAAGCTTCCATATCTTGGTCCGTTCTCCTTAATCCTCCTCTTTTTTCCTGTATAGATGTGATCATGTTAAAGTCCCCACCTACAATCCATGGAATTTCCTGGAATAGTCTTCGAGTTGTTTGCATGTTCTGAAGGAAACATCTACGCTCATTTGGTAGGTGTGGACCATAAACCCCTGTTAGGATTATCCATTCTGACGAACCTATCATTTTAAAGGTTCCTGAAAGGATTCGGGGGAAACTTATCCAATTTTCAAATTGAACTTCCTCTAGATTCCAGAGGATTGCTAACCCACCTGCGCTTCCAGCTGCATCTTGACCCATTATCTCATATTTAGTATTATATTTTCTCATTATTTCTTCCATTTTCTGAGTGCTAACCTTGGTTTCTTGGATTATCATTATACTTGGTTTATCCTTTTTCAGTCTATCTCTTAAATATCTCTGTTTTCCCCTACTATTGAGACCTTTGATATTCTAGCTTGTGATTATCATTTTAAAAGTTTTGATGGTTGTTGGAATACCTCTGAGAGAGGTATAACTCTACCTGAATTCACCAACATCTCGCCCACCACTTGTATTGTTTCTTTCATCGACCATCTTCCTCTTTTCCTTCTTTGCCAGTGCTGCCCATTCCGATATTATGAATCTCTTCTATTTCTTATTGTTCTAGTTGACTTGCTGCAAGTGCCCCTACCTTCTCTTTATATTTTTGAAACATCTCTTTATACAACTGCTTCTGCTCTTCTGGTATAAACCTTTCATCTAAAAGCCTCCATTCCTGTAACAGCCTTCTCATTACTCGTTCCGCTTCTCCTCCTTTGTCTTTTTGAGTGTCTATCTCCATTTGTGTTTGGTCATTTGTCTGTTCATTATTCTCCTCAACCTTTCCTTGTTTCGTGTTTCCTTGTATTGTGTCCTATTCCCCTGTTACTTTTGATAGATCCATATTTTCATCCTCGTTGTCTTCTTTTTCCATCCCCGTTTCCTCTTCCTCCAGGGCTTTAAATTTGTTTTGATTTTCTAAAGGCATCGTTTTCATAGGTGGTTGCCTCTGAGGCGCACTTTTTCTTGATTTTCTTCTGATGGGCACTTCTTTAAATCCCTCTTCCTCACCTTCAGTTTCCTCTGTTGGCTTCTTCTCCTTTCCTTTTTCCTCAGTTGCCTCCTCTGACCTGTTTGTAGGGCATTTTCTGTAGAGATGGTCATATTCATGGCATCTTCTACATCGAAACGGGATGTGTTTGTAATCCACCGATTGCTGCTAGACCTCATCGTGGTATTCTAGCTCAAAAAATTCCGGGAGAGTCTCTGTTATATTCATATATGCACATATCCTGGCATAAGATGTATATCTCCCTCTTCTGGTGGTCTCAGCTACTTTAGCAAAAGTCCCTATAGCATTACCTATTCCTTCCAGGATTTCCAGGACCCAAAACTCCATTGGTAATCTGAAGAGCCTGATCCAAATAGGAGATGCTAACAATCTCTCCTTGTCTGGGTTGTAACAGTCTTCCTAATGTGGGATGAAAAGACCAACATTGTTCATGAAGTAGGGTCCTCCCTCAAAAATCCTTTCCTTGTCCTCTAGGTTAGAGAATATTACTGTAAAAAAACCTTTAGCACCCAATTTTAGATCTATGTGCCCCTTAGGTTTCCATCCCTGTTGTATCCATTTGGACAAATCTTTTTCAGATGGCCAAAACCCTACAAATTTACATATTAAAGCATGATCTCTCATATAGCTTCTATACTTTTCGAGTTTATTGTTTGGGATTACAAACCTGGGTCTTTTTGATGCTCTTGGAAGACATTTTCCGCTTAATCCTGCTTGCCAGCGGCCTCCCGCACCTGGGTTTTCTCTGTTGTTCTCCTTTAAACCCTTCCACGCCCCTATTCTACTTGACTCGCCTGCCATTATATTCTTGTAGGAGGGGATCTCTCCCCTCCGCACTTTTGTTCCCATTTCTCCTTCAAAACCCTCTGACTTTTGTCACCTCTTCTACGCCATGTCTGCTACTCTTTGTCCTTGGTCGAGCATGCGAGGAGTCTGCCTCCCCTACACCTGGTCTTTACCGTCGAACAGTGCTCGGCTTAACTGGTTCAAACCCTAGCTACCATCGAAACCCTAGCTCTCTCATCTCAATTTTTTTCCAATTGTAAATTAAATATTGACACCATTATTATAATTGGATCTATTCATACTAAGCCATGTATATTAGTTATTAATATTGTGCAATCAATATTATTATATTATATAAATATATTAAAATATATATGTATTGTTTAAGGAAATTAATTAATTGAAACTTTTTCTAGCATAAAAATTCATTTTTTTTTAAGTATTTACATTTTATTACTTATATATATATATAGTTACGCAATTCAATACCCATATCAAACTTGTTGCTCTCTATGTTAATGGTGAGCCGAAAACGTCGCATTAGGGGGGAGATTGTTGCCCTCTCCGTAATGGTGGTGTTAACCCCAATTACTCCGGTTTGTCGTGCATGTGCTTAAACACTAACAATGTCTCCTGGTTTACTTAACACCTGTGGGTCTGGATGTAACGCAATTTAGTAACTCTTAACAATATAGCTTTATATTATCATATAATATAATTAATATATATTGAGATGATATTATATATTAATGTCATATTTTTTTATAGTTAATATTTATTATTTAATTATATAATGTCGTGGGATGGATGCTGCAGAGGAATCCATCAATAACAAATCCATTGGCTGTATTGCTGGCCTATTTCTTTATCTTTAACTGCTACTCTAACAGAATTGATAGAATCTTTGGAAGAGAAGTCAGAGGATGTGAGCTCCTAGCAAGACGCAAAACTAATTCATCAATCATATTGAATTATACTTGATTTCTCTATTTTCTTGTCTTGATGAGCCATGAATTTTGATAGGTTAGTGTTCTTGTATCGCTGAAATTCAATAGGGCTTGTCATCTTGCTACTGTAGTGAGAAAATGCCACTTTTATATCCTCAATATGGCGTGTGCTCCTCTGATCTTGAAGCAAGTCTAGAATTTCATAATAGATAGTGCCTATGACCTCCATTGTTTTTATAACCTTCATGTTGAGGCAATTCCCAATGCCAATGAAAGTACTCAGTGACTTCTAGGCATACCATAGATGGATCAAATGAGGTCATATCACTGAGGTGGAATCCAATATTGGAGACCCAGTTCACTTGGAAAGATGGGTTAAATCCAAACCACTGGACCTTAGCAGAGTACTGAGCTGAGGAAAGTAATATTAAATCTAAAAATCAAACTGACTTGTCCTTCCTTTAGTGCCTGCAGATATCAAACATAAGTAAATAGAAAATCCCAATCCCACCTTCACTGCTCAGAGCCATCATTTCATTTAATTATTCGTTCATATTAATGTACCGAAACCAAAGTAAATTCATAGGACTTCCAAATCCATCCAGAATAACTAACATAAAGCAATTAACTATATCATGTATACCTTTTGCCTGCTATTGCCCTCTCAATCAAATAGTATGATAATCTTGAACAGTTAACTTATTACTTCTCACTGAAAGAATTTCATCAGCATGTCATGTTTGTAAAATTGGTGAATTCTCTGATGACATCTCACAGTTCAAACATTTTACAAAAGCACATTGAAAACATTCCAACCTCTGCTGCCTGCTCTGCATTTTATGAGACATATATCTAACTTGTCAAGCTAATTCAGTGGTGAATTTTATTCACAATGCAAATCTTCGTGAAGATAAGCGTTATTTGGCCAACAATCTGGGTACTACATCAATAACAACTGCACAGGTATGTTTGTTTCATTTTGCTTGCTCTCGATATTAGATTGTTAGGTTGTTAATAATAATGGCAATTCCAGTACTACACCAATAACAACTGCACAGGTATGTTTGTTTCATTTTGCTTACTCTCGATATTAGATTGTTAGGTTGTTAATAATAAGGGCAATTCCAGTTTAGGTGAAGTTGCTTAGATGTTCCCATGTTTGGGATTTTAGCTTGCACAACTTTTGAATTTAGATGATGGACATGCTTAATAAAACTACATATACACCCTCCATGCTCCACGAAAAGATATGAAGGTCTCTATTTATCTTCAGGGTGAGGAGTTGAGGAAACAGGTCGGTGCTGCTGCATACATACCTTCAGCTCAAAGACTCAACAGGTATACCATCTGATATGTGCCATGTTCATATTTGCCTTATGCCATGAAGTGTTGTCATCTAATTTTGTTTATCTTCTCCAGTTTAATGCTCTTAAATAGTGGTTGTAGTCACACTGTAAGGTGAATTAATATAAAGAAAAATTTCTATATCTGATATTAGGGATTTCAAAATGACCCGGAATTTCAAAATGAATGCCTACCCTCTCAAAAGTTATTACATTTATGACAACGTAAGTATAAATCTTTATACTGTAAATCCTGATAAACTGAGTTGGTAACAACTTCCTTACAATGCTTAGTAAGACCTAGATTTAGAAGAAAACATGCTCACTAAGGGCATAGTCTACCTAAAAGTTGAACGCTAGGGCTACATTATCATATACAAGTGTGTTCCATTTGTATCAAATGAGGTCATATCACTGAGGTGGAATCCAATATTGGAGGCCCAGTTCACTTGGAAAGATGGGTTCAGTTCATTAATTTTTTTTAGACAAGGGTAATCGAAGGTAATAGTAAGAAAGATTACAGATATTTTATGGTAACCGAAAGAAATATTAAAAATAGTTTAGGGGATTGATTATTATTTATGTGGTTGATGTATTTTATTTTTTTTCTGTTTTTTATGTGAAGTCTTATAAAGTTGTTTTGGTTTCTTTGTCTTTTTCTTGTGAAGCCTTACAAAATAGACTATCTCAAAATCTAGCTGCCAGAATCTCTGTATGCTTTTCCTTGTTTTCTTTGAAGGTCTCACATTCTTAAATAAAATACTCTGTTTTCACTTTTCCAAAAGAACAAAAAATACATATTTTTTTCTCAAAAATACATGCTTTTTCTTCTCACACTTTTTTTTTTTTGGGGCTATTTCCAACACCCACAATAATTACTTTTTGGTTAAAAAATACATTTTCTTTCTTTTTTGCGCAGCTTTTAACCGTGCCCAGAATAATTAATTAACTGATAGTGTCTTTGTGTTCGGTGTTAGCGGTTTCTTCTCTCACTTCTTTTGCTTTTTCCGGCGCCCATTTTCCAGCGCCCAGAATAATGAATTAACTAATGGTATTTTTATGTTTGGTGTTGGCAGGTCGGAAATTTGTAGGGGGGAAGTGCAATTGGAGGAATAAAGGAGACTCGGGAGATGTTGGAGTTCTGTGGAAAACATAACATCACTTGCATGATAGAGAACATTCCAATCGACTATGTAAACACAGCAATGGAATGGTTAGCGAAGGGAGATGTAAAATACCGGTTTGTAATCAATGTTGCTGAAAGCTTTTCTGGCCCAACAGCAAACTGATTGAGATTTCGAGGATGTGATTGAGACGATGTTTCCAGATTCACAAATAAGATTTTTGTTTTTTTAGTAAAATAAATGTTTCTATATTTGGTAGTGCCTGTTTACAGTTCATCCTTCGCTGGTTTAAGTTTTTTATTTTTACCAAAACTAAAATGTGATAGATATTTTTATTTTTGGGGTTTTAATGTATAATCGAATTTAATATTTTATATTATTTATAAATTGTTTTTAATGTATAAGCAAATTTAATGATATTTTTTATTTTTGTGGTTTTTAATTGGTATAAGTGAATTATATTTTCATTATTTATAGTGTTTGATTTTAATCATCATCAATATTGAAATGATTGAATATTTTAATTTGAGTGTATTTTTATATCAATATTTTTTATCATACAAGTTTTATAAATTTAAAATTTTAATTTCATTTTTTATCATAAAATTTTTTTTAAATTATAAATTTAAATTGAAAGTGAAATTTTTCAAAATACTAAATTTATTTGTGATGATGATGATAATGAATATGGTTAAAACTTTGGTCTATCGGATCTAAAGAAACTAATTATTTAGTTTGATTTAAGATTTTTATTCTTATGCTCAAAAAACTTGGAGAGAAGCCTCTCGAGGTCACTGTAATTTTGACATTGTAAAAGGCTAGGAAGGTTAGTATTGCAACAAAGATTCTGAAATTGATATCTGATGTGGTTGTACGCGGGGCACTCTAGAGGAAGGGATTTTCATCCTCGATGTTCGTATTCTCACAGAGATGGCAGAACCTTTCCATCCATGGTGTTTTAGGAACTACCCAACGACTGCCTCTCTTGGAATGCCTCCTCTCTTCAGAAGAATGCCCAGTGTTTTGTATGTATTCTCATTGGGTGAAGCCTTTAGTTTTAACATTTGATGAAAAACTTCAGTAGCCTCTCTCAATCTTCCATCTGCAATGAACGGGCTAATGACACTATTAAAAGGAAGAACGTTAGTAAGAAATCCTGATTCTAACATTTCCTTTGCAATTTCAGTGGCTTCATTAAGCCTTCCATTCTTTTTGTACAAGGACAACATCATGGAAAAATAAAATTCATTTGCCTACTGCTTTTCCTTCAAGACTTTGAATACTTCTTGTGCTTCAGTCACCATATCAGTGCGAGCATAAAGGTCACGCATACAACCTGATAAAAAGGCATCTGGCTCAACACCCAATTTCTATATGTGTTTGTACGTTTCTTGTGCTTCCTTCAAAAAACCATGTTTACTATAAACCTTAATCAAAGAACTATACACCACAGAGTTCCCTGCAAAACCAGCGTTTTGCATTATTTGAAAGTAACCTACAGCTTCTTCCACACATCCAGCTTCAGCAAATGCATTTATCAAGGCATCATAAACAAAAACATCTGGCTCCACACCTGCGTTAACCATCTTTTCAAACATCTTCTCTGCCTCTGCAGCTCGATCCAATCTTCCATAGGCGGCAATAACAACACAAAATGATGAACAGTTAGGCACAAACCCTGCTTCCTGCATTTTGGTAATAAAGTGTTTTGATTCATCTAGAAGTCCTGAACTTGTAAATGTCTGAATGACAAAAGAATATGTACATCTGTCAGGAAAAACCCCTTGAACTTCCATTCTTTCAAACAACTTCAGAACCTTGTCATGGAATTTTGCAATCCCATAGGCCTTGATCATGACATTAAATTCTAATACAGTTTGACCCTCGCTTCTTTCTTGACTGCACTTAAACACCTTTTCAGCTTCTAACCAATAACCCTGTTCCCCATATGCATCAATATTGGCAGCATAGCATTCACAGCTCACTCCTCCAGCAAGATGGAACCTTTCAAACCATGCCCATGCTTTCTCAAGCATCCCCAGATCTATATACATCCTAATAATAGCTGATTCGGAGTACTCATCCACATGAATGCCCAATCCATCCATCTCCCTGACAACAGCTTCTACTTCACTGACCATGTGTCTAATACAAAATGCATATAAAATAGTTCGACAACCCACAGTATCAAGAACGAGCCCTGCTTCCTTCATCTTTGTGAAGTAACAAAATGCTTTATCAATATTGTCATTTTGAGCATGCAATGCTATAAGAGTGTTATACGTCCTTGTGTCAGGCAAGCAATGAAGCTCTTCCATTTTCACCATAAGGGCATCTGCTTCGTCAAGATATCCATAAGATCCACAGACCTTATCAAGGACCTCAAGAATCTATGCTTGATTTCTTCGAGTCCATGGGCTTCAAGTGCCCAGAAAGAAAAGGGGTTCCTGATTCTTACAGGAAGTAAGTATAATTTCTGATACAGTTATGTTTTGTCCTATGGATTGAGAGTGGTAGTTACAAACTAACATCTATATCTCAAAACAGAAAGATTTACAGCATTTTCACGGATATGATTGCTGTGGAGCTTGATAACTTTGTGAGCTACAACTTATCAGGGTTCCTTTCTATCTATTTACAACATTAGTGATTAAATGGATTGATTAAATTTGTGTTGCAAATACCCCTCGTTAGATTTCACTTCTTAATTGCATTTGCACTGGAGCTACAAGTTCTGAGTAAATACTCTAGCTGTCAAATAGATACCAGAAGGAACCTGTAGATTTGAATTTGTAGTGTTAGCAAAGATGCCTTCATTGGTGGCAATTGACATATATGAGGAGGGGGTATCTGCAGTGAAGATCCGTCCACCCACTGTTGTGTTGCTTTTTGATCCACAGTCTATACGGTAGTTATCCTGTGAAGTTGAAACCCCATTCTGATAAAATGACAATAAAAACAACACACGAATGCACACAATGACTACCATTTCCTTCACTTCTTTCTCTACAGCCCAATTGTGTTGTTCTTTCTTTTCTCTGCACCCAAATTATAGGATTCTCTTTGTGTCTCTTTCTTCCTCTGCACCTCCACGCAATTCCAAGAGCCTATAACTCTGCCCAGATTTCCACCCTGACCATTGAACTGATGTCGTCACCCCTTGACCGAGCTAGGATAGGACCTCCTTCTTTAGAATATAGAAAGATGGACTTCAGTTCACCTCTATTCTAGAGAATAATTTGGAGATTTCCATGAAACTGCAGGTTCCTAAATATGTCAAGACTAGAGTTATAGAAATACAAGACCATTATTGTGAGATTTGTCCATTATAACCAGCGCATATAACCACTACCTACAGTGTCAACACTGCTCTTCTAACTTTCTACTACATCATCAAATGGCCATTACATCAATTCCTGGAATGATGGCTTTGCAAATGAAAGCAGAGTAGGACTGCAATTAATTTTTCATGGACTAAAAGCAATGTATGCATACAATAAATATTGATATGTTTAAAAATAGTATGCAAGATCAGAATGAATGTAAGAACCAACATGAAAAAGGTTTTGCAGCCCTGAATTTATGGAAAAGTCTTTTTGGAAGACTCACGCAGTTTTGAAGCTTTCTAAGTCTACTCAGAATTCTTTTCGAACCAAAACTTTCAATGTCAAACGACATCAGCAAAATGGAACCTTATCTCTCAGTAAGCGATTTTGAAGCTAAGAAGCTTGTGTCAGGATCCCAAAGTCTCCCAAGGGTGTCATTGTCAGGGGTGATCAATGGTCCTCCCATATTAAGTCTGTAAATTGTTTCAAAAGCATGCTCAGATAGACCACTGTAAGTATTAGGTAGGGGCACAGCTTGAGCTATGTTTGAAACAAGAGTGTTCGACACAGAAACAACTTCAATGACATTGACAAACGCAAAGCAATTATTGGAGGGAATAAATGTCGGGACCAATGTTTGTTCATTTACATTGATGAGATATTCCTTCATCACAATTGAACTATTCTGGATTTGGAAATTGTACAATAGACCAAAGTCTTGGGTGGTTACTGAAAATATGGCACTTGTAAGATTGTACATTTGATAAGAGAATGGAAAGAAATGTAAACGTACCCAGTGTCTACCCTGGTGCCCAATACTGAAGGTATAGGATGACTTCTGAGTAAATACTCTAGCTGTGACATAGATACCAGAAGGAACCTGTAGATTGGAATTTGTAGTGTTAGCAAAGATGCCTCCATTGGTGGCAATTGACATATATGAGGAGGGGGTATCTGCAGTGAAGATCCATCCACCCACTGTTGTGTTACTTTTTGATCCACAGTCTATAAGGTAGTTATCCTGTGAAGTTGAAACCCCATTCTAATAAAATGACAATAAAAACAACAGACAAATGCACACAATGACTGCCATTTCCTTCACTTCTTTCTCTGCAGCCCAATTGTGTGGTTCTCTCTTTTCTCTGCACCCAAATTATAGGATTCTCTTTGTGTCTCTTTCTTCCTCT
>APFE030009970.1:0-51299 GCA_000404065.3 Pinus taeda
GGATGATGCTTTAAGTGATGTAATTGATAGAATTGGGAGACTCAATCTTGATTCACTCCCAACTCAATCAACAGAGCAGCCTAGACCATCTCAAAAAGGTCCCCCAAAGTGGCTGACAAAGACACTTGAAAGTGTTCATCCTGATGAAATTGGAAAAACAGGAACCAGAAATTCAAACCGACAAAATGGAGGTGATGTAGATGACTCTAATTCACCTGTTGATATGGATGTTTCTTATGATTGTGAATTGAACTTGTCTACAGATTTTGAACCAACTTCCTTCAAAGAAGCTACTTCTCATGATGAATGCAAAGAAGCGATGCAAAAGGAGTATGATGCCTTCATAAAGAACGACACTTGGAAGCTGGTTGATCCTCCATTAGGAACCAAACCAATGGGCTGCAAGTGGGTCTACAAGAACAAGTATAAAGCTGATGGCTCACTTGACAAGCACAAAGCTAGGGTTGTGGCAAAAGGTTTTGCACATAAGGAAGGGGTCGATTATGAGGAGACTTTTGCCCCCACAGCAAAATGGGCTACCATCCGGACACTCTTTGCCCTAGCAGCTCAGAACGGTTGGAAAGTCCATCAAATGGATGTAAAAACTGCTTTCTTGAATGGAGATTTAAAAGAGAATGTTTTTATGTCCCAGCCTGAAGGATTTGATGTGAAAGGACATGAACATAAAGTATGCAAACTTGTGAAGTCCTTGTATGGCCTCAAACAAGCACCACGAGCCTGGTATGAAAAACTAAGTGAGCATCTTTTAAAACTCAATTTCAAACATTATGATCTTGATGATGCAACTTTATTTTTCAAGAAAGTTGGCAAAATAGTTTTATATCTTGTGGTATATGTAGATGATCTTTTGATGACAGGGAACAATGAAAGCTACATGGCATCCATAAAGAAGGAATTGGGGAAAAATTTTGAAATGATTGATTTCGGATATGTTTATTACTATCTTGGTATTGAAGTAACTCAACATTCGAAGTCCATATTTCTTTCTCAAAAGAAGTACATTGGAGATCTGTTGAACAGGTTTGGCATGACAGAATGCAATCCTCTTACTACTCCAATGGAACAAAACTTGAAGCTTACATCTATTGAAGGAAAAGAATTTGAGGATGCAACAAAGTATAGACAGCTTGTAGGAAGTCTCAATTGCCTAACTACTACCAGACCAGACATTTTGTTTGTTGTTGGAATCCTCTCCAAGTTTATGCAAAAGCCTCATGAGGGTTATTGGTCTGTTGCAAAAAGAGTTCTAAGGTACTTGAAGGGAACTCAAGACTTTGGAATCAAGGATACACAGGTGGATGGCTTCAGCTTGATTGGATACTCCGATTCAGACTTCGATGGAGACAAAGAAACTGGGGTATCTACTTCAGGATATGCTATGAGTCTTGGATCAGGAGTTGTCTCATGGAGATCACACAAACAATTAGTTCCAGCATATTCCACAATAGAAGCAGAATACGTGGTAGCAACTGAAGCAACAAAAGAAATTATGTGGCTTAGGAAATTTTTTGAAGATTTGTAGGTAGAACAAGTACAATCAACTTCACTCATGATTGACAATACCTCTGCAATAAAGTTGGCCAAGAACTCAAAGTTCCATGATCGAATGAAGCACATCAATACTAAATATCATCTGATTCAACATCATGTTGAGGCCAAGGCAATCCATCTCCATCATTGTTCCACTAATGAGCAAATTGCAGACATCTTCACCAAAGCGCTTGGAAGAGAAAAGATTGAATGATTTAGAATGATGCTTGGACTCACCAACATCCCTTCAGATTAAACGGGGGAATGTTGACACCTAATCATTAGGATTGGGTGAATGTAATTAATGTAAATAAATAATAAGAAATATGAATAGTCATCGGGAGATGAAGTGAATAGTCTCTTCCTCGTGTATATAATAAAGACCAACCTGAAGGAATAATATACGAATTGTTTTGAGGAGTTACTGCCTCGCCTAACAAAAATATATATTAAAATATTAAACAAATTAAAAACATGGCAAAAAAAATAAACAAATATATAAAAATTGACAACAAAAAAAAAAAAAATGAACTCATAATGGTAAAAAAATTAAATATATATTTTAATTTTTATTTTATTTTAAAATCAAAAAAGTATGTAAAAAAATAATAGAAAAAGAACAAAAAATGATATTAGATAGATATATTTTTGGGATTCAACCTCTGTTTTTTTTTTTTTTGTAGACTAAGGTGGTGCTCATTCTATTACTGAGTATAAACAGGCTTTACACAATATCAAACAGGACAGCATAAGCCCGCCCACGAGGGGAAACCGGGCCGAAATACCATCTAAAGTTTTTAAAAGCAATCCAAAAGTAAAAAGTCTTCAGCCTAGCAGACATGGCTATAAGAGCTATACGGTCTTGAAACTTCATATAACTAGCGTTAAAACTATCGTTCTGAATGGTCTGATTGTTTCTATCAAACATATAACCAGAAACAAAATCATAGAACCAGAAACAAAATTTAATCATAAAAGCAACTTAGTCGTTGTCTCCAGCGTTCTGCTTGTCGGCAGCTTCCTCTGGTTCAGGGGGGTCTCTGTTCAGCATCTTCTGGATGGAGTCCAACTGTTCATCCAGCTTGGTCATCGCAATACGCAGATAGCTAAGCTCCATGCGTATCTTTTGATCCCCAAGCGCCAGCTCCACCATTTCTTTGGCCACATGCTCCATGGCTTTGGCAAGAAGCCCCTTCATAACCCAGTAAATATGCAGAGATTGCTTAATAAGGGACATCCGCCCACGGGTATGCCCAGGGTCGTGGAGAAGAAATTCCAGGTCGCCCATTTCCTCCTCCGAATTATTTTGCAAAGCCTCCTCCTCAAGGAAGTCCATAATCCTGCGGACCCCCGGGTGAGAGTGATGAATAAACGCCTGCTCAGCCCGACGGATGCGGCGACTGACGGTTTCGTTGGGCTTTCTCCCTTTGCCCGAACGTCTGGAGGGCTCCCCTTCCTCCTTCACTGGCTCATTCTGCCCTTTGCCCGAGCGTCTGGAGGGCTCCCCTTCCTCCTTCACTGGGTCATTCTGCCCTTTGCCCCGCTTACCCAAATGGGTTCCTTCATTGTCAAAGGGGATATTGTGCTTCCTCCTATCCGAGCGGCGGCACCCCGTCTTTTGATACTCAGGCAACTCAGTCTTAGCCTGCTGCTTAGTTCTTTCAATAGGGGTCTTTTGGGGGTTCCTGTGACTGCTCATACCATGATAGCCCAGGTCAGCCTTCGGGGCCTCCTCCCCCTCCTGAAGCCGAGAGCAGCCTCTTCTCTTGCCATAGTGGCGGGTCTTCGCATCCCGACAGTTACGATGCTCCACTGGTTTCTTACCTTGCCCATCCGCCACAACAGTTTTGGGATGGCGCTCGCCAACCCCCATCAAATCTGGGGCCCTATCCTCCTCTGAATTATCCTCAATCTCCCACACGGTGAAAGGCGGGTCTTCCTGCATAAAGACGCGGCCAGCTTGACTCCTATTCTCGTCCTTTGCCTTCCGATGAGAGTCTGCTTGTTTCAATTTCCCTCGGGTCTCCATACTAACCGGAAATCTGGCCCGAAGATATCTCTGTCTACTCACAATTGATCCAGTGTTCTGGCGACTTTCAATGGGAGCCTCCGAATTTCTCCACCTTATGACCTCGCAGAAAGCCATAACCATCTTCCCATCATAGATATAAGGCAAATGCCTTTCATCGGGGGTACGAATTGGATCGGTTTCCAAGAGGATCCAGTAGATCGCCGTCAGATCTCTACTCTCCGCCATCATATCCTCATTACTCTTCGTAGCAGTGTTGTCAGGAGCACCGCCACCATCGCCTTTCTTAGTTCTGTCATTAATTTCCTGATCATGATTGTACCTCTGATTAACCTCTTCACCCGCCGTCCTTGTGCTGCCAACAAGGATTTGGATCATCAACCTGGGTGCCGTGATGATGACCACTACAGGCCCCGAAAGCCCCATATTGTTCCACCGAAAACTCCAGCGACCCTTTCTAGGCCAGCTCATTGATCCGTGTATTGGCATGGGGGTTTTGATCATGATCGGCCCTAATAAGGTCCGCCAGCGCCTTCCACTCCTCATTTCCTTCCACTGCCCTCCATTGGCTGTCGATTTTGGTGCCGCGACCTCTGCAACCCCAATTGGCCAACCAATCCGCGACTTGATTTCCTTTTCTGCGGACATGATTAATAATTATGTAGTCAATACGTTTGAGGAGCTCCGCGATTTCTTTAACTATTCCGGCAGTTCGCCAGCTCTTAGCCACCTTCTCCCATCCCTGCCCATTGTTAAGCCTCCGCAGAATGTCCACCGCAAGTTGCGAGTCCCCAGTGATTTCTAATTTGGAGTAACCATTCCTGACGGCTATCTGTAGGCCCTGGTGTAGAGCCCAGAACTCAGCCTCGTTATTGGTCATCTGCCCTCCCCAGTCCGCATAAATCCATCTGACACTTCTGTTGCTATCCCTGAATATCCCTCCGAAACCAGCGTCACCCGGGTTCCCTTTCGAGGCCCCATCAAAATTGAGTTTAACAAACTGGTCTTTGGGATATCTAAACTCTTCAGGACTTTGAGATCGCATATCCTGACTAGTTGGGCCTTTGAAGTGGACCATTTCAGGCTTGAGATTTAGGTTGTTCAGGATTTCTTGCTCCTCCGGAGTTGCCTTCCAGTCATCATCCTCCCACTTACTTACTAAGATGGTCTCCCTTATACTCTCAGACACCCGAGCCCAGATTACCTCCGGATTTTTGGCGGAATTTTGGAATATCCTCCTGTTGCGTTCTTTCCATGTTAACCAGAGTATGAAGGGGGCGGAAAGATTCCAGGCCCTCTGGATCACCCGGCATCCGAAGGGTTCCTTATTCCAGTTAAAGATTAAATCATTGAATTCTTCACTGATGAGTCCTGGTTTTTTGAACAAACGAGTGGCAAGCAGCCAAAGTTTCTCTGAGAACGGACAGCTGACAAACAAGTGGTCTCTAGTTTCCGTATCAGAGTTGCACAGAGAGCAGCGAGATGGGCCAATAAACCCTTTCTTCTGGATGCGATCCCAGGTTAAGATTTTGTTTTTAGTTGCCAACCAAATAAAGATTGTCACCTTCGGCCACCAGTTGGCCTCCCAGATTGTTTTCCAATCTTTATTACCAACTCCTCTGTCCTGAGAGCTCATTAAGTAATAGGCCTCCTTGGAAGTAAAGGTCCCCTTCATGGAATTCCCCCATCGGAGGATGTCTTTTCCCCGACGAACTCTAATTCTTCTTGTTCCCAATTCTTTCCTGTACCCCTCTTGGATCTCTGTAGGGAGCTCCCGAGCCCACGCTGTCGGATCTTCCCAGACTCTCCATCCCTCCGATATGCCATTCCCTTTCCAATAGTCCCTTACTGTAATTCTGTTCTCTTCCACGCTGTCACGGATCTGGATGAAGTTCTGGATACTATTCAAACTTTCTCGTTGTTGCCAACGGTCATCCCAAAAATTGGCTTCAGCTCCACCCTGGATTTCCCAGAAAGTATGTTTACCAATCAGATCCCGGTTTTGAGAGGCTAATTCCCAGATGGCAGAGCCTTTGGGGATCTCCTGAAGTTTTAGGACATCAACCTGAGAGACAGGCATGCTATATTTAGTCCTCCATATGGCTTTCCAGAGATCACTTCCGCCACTAAGCCATCTCCACCATAGCTTAGCACCTAGAACCCTGTTAAGATTTTCAGGATCCCTTAAGCCTAACCCACCTTTTTCTTTTCTTTCAGTGAGTTGACTCCACGAAACCAAGGCCCATTTTTTCTTCTGGTCAGATCCGCTCCATATGAATTTTCGGATGATTTCTCTAATTTTAGCGCAAACTCCCAGCGGAGCAGCCATAATCGAGAGAGGGTAGATAGGGATGGCTTGAAGAACCGACTTAGCCAGAACAATCCGGCCAGCAATATTCAGAACTCTAAAGGCCCAATTAGCCACTTTGTTGTTAAGTTTGTCCAGCACACCTTGCCAATTTTTCATTCTCCTAGAGGTATAGTCCAAAATATTGCCCAGATATTTGGTAGGTAGATCCCCTTTCTTGAATCCCAGAATTCTGATTAAGTGGGATTTGATCTGATCAATTGTGTTGAATATAAAGATACAAGACTTATCCTTGTTAATTTCTAATCCAGAAGCCTCAGCAAACAGGTCCAGAATCCTTCTGAGTTGACGGACTTCTCTAACCGTTGGTTCCCCAAACAACATTATGTCATCCACGAATTGTTGATGGGTTAAGGGCAGATTATTGCCCCAAATTTTCAGTCCTTTAATTCTGTTGGCTGATTGTTCTTGTTTGATGAAGCGACCAAGGCCCTCAGCAGCAAGAATAAATAAAAAAGGGGATAATGGGTCTCCCTGACGAATACCTCTAGAGGCATTGAAAGTTTTAGAGGGGCATCCATTAATCAGAATAGAGAAGTGAGGGGAGGAGATCAGGTTATGAATCCAGGCAATCCATCGATGGTGGAAACCAAATCGATCCAGGACAGTTTCCAAATAATTCCAATTTAATCTGTCATAGGCTTTTGATAAGTCTAATTTAATCATCATTCCCTTTTGTTTTTTGACTTTTAGGGAGTGTATAACCTCCTGAGTAACAACAAGACCATCAAGAATCTGCCTGCCTTCAACAAACCCAGTTTGTTCGGCTGAGATTAAATTGTCCAGGAGAGGCTTGAGTCTTTTGGCCATCAAAGAAGTGATCATTTTATAAATAACATTACACAAGGCAATAGGCCGGAAGCCACTAGCCTCTTCAAGGTTATCACCCTTAGGGATGAGAGCAAAAAAAGTAGAATTGAGAGCAGGCCATACCTTTTGATTAATCCTTGATTCCTCCACTAAGTCTAGAATGTCTTTTCCCAGGAAGTGCCAGCCCGCTTGGAAGAAATCCACTGAGAAGCCGTCCGGACCCGGAGCGGTCCCCTTTTTCATAGCTTGCACAACTTCCTCCAGCTCCTCTATGGTAACCGCCCGCATGAGAGCTTTGTTTTGATCCTCAGAAACCAAGCGGGGGATAGCTGAACAAATCTCTTGAATAGCACGCGTTCTATCTACTGGAGGTTCTGTCAGGATCTCCTTGTGGTGATCCATTAGGACTTGCTCAATTTCATTCTGCTCAACTACTCTCTCTCCATTCTTATTCTTAATTGATAGGATCCTGTTTCCTTGCCTATGTTTGATCATAGCTTGGTGAAAGAATTTAGTGTTTCTTTCCCCTTCCTTTAGCCATTTTATTCTAGATTTCTGGCGCCAAAGGATCTCCTCTTGTTTCCTTCGTTCTTCTAATCTGCCAAGAATGGATCCTTCCAAATTGACACTTTCTTCTGTTCTTCCTTCTAATATTATTTTCTGTTGAATATCCTCCATTTCTCTTTCAAGTTTTTGCTTGTCTTCTAGGATATTGCCAAATACCTCTTTATTCCATCTTTTGATTTGGACTTTCAGCGATTTCAATTTCAATTGGAACGTATGCATCCTGCTTCTGCCTTTACTAGTGCAATTTCCCCACCATTCCTCAACTTTCTTTATGAAGGCAGGGTCCCTTAGCCAAAAGGCTTCAAATCTGAAAGGCCTTTTCCCCTGGGTTTTCTTCATGTCAATTTCTAAGCGAATCGGCCAGTGGTCAGATCCTAAAGATGGTAAGATCTTAGCTTCCACAAAAACATCCAGCTTCATGATGGCTTCCGACACTAGGAATCTATCCAATCTGGAAGCTATTTGGTTTTTGCCACCCCGTCTATTGTTCCATGTGTAGACTCCATTGATACTTTGAATATCCACAAGCCTGAGTTCTTCGATCACGTCATTGAAGCTGTCCATGAAATGATCTCTCCTTCTGAGTCCTCCTTTTTTCTCGTCCAAGGATCGAATCAGGTTGAAGTCTCCACCGATGATCCAAGCCGCTTCTGGGTATAGTCTGCGAGTAGTTTTAAGGCTATTTATGAATTGTTCCCTTCTCCCCGGGGAGGGAGGGCCGTAAACCCCTGTAATAATCACCTGTTGAGTAGTGCCCACTATCCTACCTAGGCCAGTAATAGAACCATTCATACTGGACCAGTTGTCCAAAATAATTTCGTTGGGATTCCACAAGAGTGCAATACCTCCTGCAGCCCCTATTGCATCTTGCCCAATCACTTGGTATGGGAGGTTACTTTTATCTAAAATTTCTGCTAACTGAGTTACCAAGATTTTTGTTTCCTGTAATATCATAATACTAGGCTTCTCCTTTTTCAGCTTGTCCTTTATGTGTCTCTGTTTACCTCTGCTATTCAGGCCTCTAATATTCCAGCTGATGACTATCATTTAAAACTTTTTGTAAGAGGGGAAAAATACCTCCGAAAGAGGTATCACTTTACCTGAGTTTATCAGAACCTCGCCCACTGTTTGGATCGTCTCATTCATTGTTTTCCGGCCTCGTTTCCTGTTGATTTTGCCAGAGTTGCCCAATCCTTTATCTCCACTGTCCTGTTCATTTTCATTTGTGTTTGGTCTGTCTGGGGCCTCACCTTTTTTCTCTTTGTATTTCTGGAAAACTTCTTTATACAGTTGTTTTTGCTTTTCAGGAATGAATCTGTGATCCAGGTATTTCCATTCTTGGAGTAACTTTCTCATGATTTTTTCCTCTTCAGCTTCGTTCTCTATTGGGTTTTCCACGTCCATCCTAGATGCCTGTTCTGTTTCTGATTCCTTTTCCTCCAGTGTTTCCTTGCCTGAGTTTTTCATGTCTTTTCCTTTTTCTTCCCCTTCCCCTGTGATATCCATGGGTGAATTCTCTGGATCTTCATCATCTTCCAGATTTACTTCGTAATTTTCTTTTTCATTTTGCAGGGCCTCAAAAGGGTTTTGGTTGCTTGTTTGATTGGACTTCTTCAGGGTTTGGATTTTCGGTCCTTCTTTGTTCTGTTTTCGCTTCCTTATTACCTGTTGGAAGCCTCTTTCCGAATCATCCTTCTTTTCCGTGTTTTGGTGATGAGCTGCCTGGTTCTTTTTAGTCTCTTCGTCTTTGTTCAGAGGGCATTGCCTATAAAGGTGGCCATATTCATGGCATATACGGCAGCGAAAGGGAATATGCTCATAATCAAGTGGTTGTTTCCAGATTGAATCATGATATTCAACCTCAACGTTTTCTGGGAGAGGCTCTGCCAGATTTATGTAGACACAAATCCTCGCATAAGCATTATACTTACCTCTTTTTGTGATCTCAGCAGTTTTGACAAAGCTCCCTATCGTGTTGCCAATCCCCTCCAAGATTTCAGGGTCCCAGAACTCGTCAGGGAGCCCAAATAGTCTAACCCAGACCGGAGCATCCATCATAGTTTCCTTTTCTGGGTTGTACCTCTCTTCCCAGAATTTCATAAACAATCCAGCATTGTTTAAGAAATAGGGTCC
The DNA here is from genome assembly GCA_000404065.3 of Pinus taeda. Taxonomy (NCBI): domain Eukaryota; kingdom Viridiplantae; phylum Streptophyta; class Pinopsida; order Pinales; family Pinaceae; genus Pinus; species Pinus taeda. The sequence goes on from APFE030009970.1 coordinate 9,459, forward strand.
TTCCTCGAAAATCCTGTTTTTGTCTTCCAGGTTGGAGAAGATTGCTGTAAAGAAACCTTGGGCTCCTAATTTGAGATCAACCTGGCCCCTGGGTTTCCATCGTTGATCAATCCACCTGTAGAGCTCCCGCTCAGAAGGCCAATACCCAACAAAGCGGCATATTATGGCATGATCACGCATATAACAGCTATAATCCTCCAGTTTGTTGTTTGGAACGACATACCTTGGCTGTTTTTGAGACCTAGGAAGGCATTTTCCTCTCATCTTTTTCTGCCATAGGTTACCCATTACTGGAAACTGGGTTTCCTTGCCGGTCTGGGGATCTCCGACTGAGCTTGTTTCTCCTATTACTACATTACGGAAGGAGGGGATCTCTCCCCCCCCCCTTGGTTCTCCCATTCCAATCAGGCCGGCAGCGAGTGGACAAAAACAAAGACAGGTTAGGAGAAACACTAGGACCCTGACTTACCTGCCCTCCGAAGACTGTTGGTTGACCAGGACGCGCGTTGGGCAGCGATCAGACCAGTTCGGGCTGCAACAGCAGAGACAGTCACGGGACTGTCAGCTGGGGATCCGCGGCCCAGGAAACCCTAGCCGCGAAACGCCTTCTTCTCCCGTCGTCCGCCTCCTTCTTTTTTCAGTGAAAGTCCATCGGGATTCAACTCTGTTAAATAACTCATTAGAAAACATTAAAAAAAGCTTAAAATGTAATAAGACTATTTTTTTTTTTGAAAATGATTAAATAAAAATTTAATTAAAAAACACTAAACATAAAATAAAATAAAAAATAAATAATCCTGAATCACCTCCACCCCCTGGGCCCATTGAGTCGCGAGGGTGGGGAGGGGCAGTAGGGGCGTTGCACACAACCCCCTCCACCCCCACCCCTCGGGGCCCAAGGGGTGGGGGCTCCCCTGGTTCCCGTTGAATCAGGAAAAATATATATATATATCCTTTTTTCTAAATTATCTAATATCATTTTGTATCTTTCGAAATATTTTTTGTATTTTTTTCTTTAATTATATATATATTATATATATATATATATATATATATATATAAAATCATTTTAAGTTCATTTTGTTTTAACATTTTTTTTTTTTTTTTTTTTTTTTTTTTTTTTTTTACCATGTTTAATATGTTATGTTTTTTTAATATACATTTATTCTCTTATATTTATTATTTTTTGGCATTGTTTTTTTAATTTTAATGATTTAATAATTTTTTTATTCACTTACTTTTTTTGAAATACCTTTTTTTTTTCAATTTATATTTAATTATTATTATAATCATAATTATTTATTATATAATATATAATATATTTTTTTTTAATTTTTTAATTTTTTTTTTTTTCGGGAACTAGACTACTTAAAAAATATTAAATGCATCAACATTTAAAAAAAAATTATACATACTTAGAACATAAAAATTTAAAGTGTCAAAAATATGCCTTAAAAATGTTAGATGTTTCTCAAAATCTACATGAAAATTACCAAAAAAAAAAAAGTTTATCTACACTTAATACATTAAAAAATTGCAGTGTCAAATAAGACTTCTAAAAAGTGATTAATATTTTTAAAAAATGTTCCTACTTGATACATAAAAAAAATTTAAAGTGTTAAAAATATGCTACCAAAAAAATGGTGTAATCTGAATCAACACTTACTACCTCAAAAAACAAATACCAATACAATTTTTGTTTTAAAATTTAATTTATTTTCTTTCCATTCATTAATTTAACTAAAAATAAATTCGACTAAAAATTATTATAAAAAATTATAACTAAATTAACTAAATAAAAATCTTTTTACCTAAAATATATAATTCTTAACTTGAATAACCATCACTTAATAAACATTGAACTAATATAATCAGTGTAATGCTAAAAATAGCATTCTCAAGTTCAAAACCAAGATAATGTTAAAAATGGCATGCTAAATTTCAAAACCCATGAACGACTAACAACCAAATTCACTGAGTAATTAGAAGGCATCCACATGCCAAAGTGCCATGAGATGCTAAACTTTTCAAGGAAATGTTTGAATACCCTTTAAAAAAATCCTAAACTAAAGTATTAATTAAAACTATTGATTCTTATCGGGTAGTTTTTACGTATCATTTTTTTTACAATTATTGGAAAATTTTCATGTTTATACTCTCAAAAGAAATTAAGGCTACTATCATACAATTATCATGTGTATGGTCTCAATTGAAACTAAGGCTACATCATACAATGATACTTGAGATACACCAAAATGATCATATATTAATATTCTTCCATGGAATGTGCTCTCACCTTTGTAGTCTCAGTGACCATATACATGGTCAATGCTTCCTCTCTTTGTTTATAAATTAAAAAATGCAAAGGAATAGATGGAAAAGTTTCAAAATTTGAGGAAAGGAAGAGAGGGAGCCAAAACCAATACTCTTTATTTATAAAGAGCTTGGATGGGAGCTCGTCTACGTGTTTGTGTATACCACAAACCATGATATCTCATAAATATATGTATATGTAGAGTTGGACATATTTCATTTTATTATTTCTAATTTCAAAAATTCATATCTCAAATTTTTGGCAATGTTAAGCACCCTTTTCGCCCTTTTCATTACATTAATATCTTCTTTATTTATTATTATTTATATTTTTTTCTCAAAAGAGTAGATATGGACAATAGTGCTTTTCCAACCACTATGGTTGAATATATATATATATATATTATATATATTATATATTTTTGTAGGCTGGGGTGAGACTCTTCCGATTTACATGTCCATTAAGGAACCCCTCAACGGGGGAAGGGTAGCCCAAGATTTGAACCCAAGACTTCCGGTTCGGTGAGACTTCATTTCCACGGCCATTGCCGCTTGAGCTACCCCATGTGGACTATATTTTTAAATTTTGATAATAATGTTCATTAACAAATAAAATTGAGGAATGAGATATGTAGAAAAAAAGAAAAAGCAAGTAATGAAGCATGCCAAAAATAAGCTTGAGGATTGGTTGGAACATAGAGCTTATAATTCAATAGTTAGGGTGAAGAACCATACCATTACACAATTAGCCTAACCACTATCAAAAGAGAGGATGGGTGGGTGGAGTCTTCACTTAGTTGTTGATGACAATTGAGAACTCAAGGGAAGGTGATGGAAAAATTAGCCATTAAATTATTGATTAAGTTTGAATTAATTTTAACTTAAGGTTGGTTTTTTATTTGTAAAGGTTTAACAAGACTTTATATTAATAGAATACATGATGCAAAGTGGGAGTCGAGGGGACCTCCCTGTGTCTGCCTTTGTACAGCTGAGCTGGTCTAGTCTCTGTTTTTTTTTTTTTTTTTTGGAACAATTACAGCCTGTAGAATTCTCAATAGATGCATACATAGAAGAATCAAGGGATCACTGCACTTGTTATGCTTGATGATCTGCATTGTTTATGGTGTTGCACTTCGCTTTGAGTTCCCCCTCCTCCAGGTCTTGCCAGAGGATGTGATAATCTTCAAGATTGGATTGAACGCCAACGTTAGCTATGGCGTCGGCCAGTTTATTTGCTGTTCTACGAACCACTTGAAAGGTCAAACCTTGAATGTTACTAAGATGGCCCTGTAGATCTTTCAGGATTGTCGAGAGCCTCCAACTGGGTGTTAGCTTGTCCACCTGACTGTCGTTTTGGAGTTTTCTCATCATCTTGATGACAATCTCTGAATCTCCTTCCACCACCAGAGGTAGAAATTTGTGGCAGTCAGCCAGGGTGATGCCTTTGATAAGAGCGATTAGCTCTGCAACATTATTGGTATTTGTGCCCAGATTGCCATGGTAGATAAGATGGATGTTCCCGGTGTGATCCCTGATTGCTCCACCGTACCCAACTTTTCCTAGGTTTTGCTTTGACGCCCCGTCGAAATTTAGTTTGAATGATGGAAATGGAGGCATACCCCATTTAACCTGCTTCATCGCAGTGGTGTCCTGGTTCCTGCCTGTGGGAGTGGTCTTGGCTTTGAGATTTAGGATCTGGATTATCCTTTGGTCATTCGAAGACGTGTTCCCTCTTGCTACATTATATCCATGGCATGGATCGATTCTATGATTAGCTGTCGTGTTTTTTCCTATTATCATTTCCGTTGTCCTCGCTTAGTTCTTGAAGATTCTTGCATTACGCTCTTTCCACATGATCCAAGCTATGGCTCCCGGAATGAGATTCCATGCCCTGTTGACCATATTGTTGGGGGATATGGAGGATTTCCAATTGCTCAGTGTAAGACAGATCAAGTTTCTGTTTCTGTCGGATTGCCTGAAAACAAAGGCCATGTTATCCCAAAGAGAGAAATCAGTGGGGCAGGTGTTGAGAATATGATTGAGAGTTTCCTGATCATTCTCACAGAGGACGCATCGGGAGGGTCCGATGAAACCCCGTCTCTGAAGATTTTCCCAAGTGAGTGCTCTGTTATGCAGGACCAGCCTCGAAAACAGGGTTATTTTGGGTCAGGTTCCTCTATTCCAAAGAGCATGCCATTTGGGTTTCGGTTGCCAGTAAGGAGAAGCAGCTATGCTTTTGTAGGCTTCTTTGAGGTTGAAAGTTCATTTAGGATTATTTACCCATCGAAGGATATCTTCTCTATTCGATGTGAGGATTTTGCGTTGGTCTAGTTCTTGTAAGAGACAGTCTAGATCTCATTGTGGTCTTGAGTTGGCCATTGCTCTTTAGTTAGCCATTTTTGCAATGTAGTGGCTGATGTGCGAGGTTGCCAGTAGTCTGCTACCTTCCTCAACCCTGCCTCTTCCATGTCACTTTTAAGAGTAGTCCACTCTGGGTGGTCCAAGGGGGGGGGAGTTTCTACCAGGCATCCTCCCAGAAGAGGGCGGTGTTGCCTTGGTGCACTTCCCAGAAGCTGTGCTTCTGAACAATATGTCGATTTTCCCATACTTTATTCCAGAGGGGGAATCCTTGAGTATTACCAGTGAGCCTGATAAGGTCTTTGTCCTGGACTTGATTTGTATACTTTGCTTTCCACAATTTGCCCCAGAGGGAATTAGGATTTTTCATCCATCTCCACCAGATTTTCACTGCTACAGCCTTGCTTAGGATTTCAAGATCTCTTAAGCCCAGTCCTCCTGCCAATTTTGGTTTACATATGTCTGTCCACTTGAGGAGGGCCCATTTGGGTTTCTTTTAAACTCCATTCTAGAGGAAGGACCATTGGATGTTTCAAATGGATTTATACACTGTTTTAGGTGCCGCAAGGGCCGAGAGCATGTAGGCCGGCATTGTTTGAAGAACTGATTTGACCAACACCAATCTGCTGGCCATGTTTAGGGATCTGTGAGTCCAATTACTTAACCTGGCCTTCATTTTGTTGAGGATATCTTCCCAGTTTGCAGCTTTGGGGGCATATTCCGAAAGTGGGATGCCAAGGTATTTGGTTGGAAGGGAGTTCTTCTGAATTTTGAGAATTTTGCTGAGATTTCTTTGCACAGGAATAGAAGTATTGAAGAAAAATAGTTTGGATTTTGTGAGATTGATTTCCATACCTGAGGCCTCTGTGAATGTCCTTAGCACCTTGCTGAAGGTTCGAGTGTCCTTCACCGTGGGGGTTCCCATGAGCATTGTGTCATCTACATATTGTTGATGCGTTACTGTGGGGCCTTGATGCGTAGCTTTGATGCCTTTGAGCTGATTCTTTTGGATTGCTTGGGATAGAGATCTTCCCAGATCCTCTGCCATGACGATAACGAGAAAAGGTGACAGGGGATGTCCTTGTCTTATATCTCTAGATGGGAGGAAGGGTTCTAGGGGGCCGCCGTTCAGCGTGATTGAAAAGAATGCTCCTGAGACCATTTCCATTATCCAATTTATCCAAATCGGATTGAAGCTGAAAGCCTGGAGGATTGCTCTAATGTATGTCTAGCTAATTTTATCAAAGGCCTTAGAGAGGTCAAGCTGAATGAGCATACCAGGAATCCTTTGTGTTTTGATAGAATGCAACATTTCTTGGGTGAGAATTATGTTGTCAGTTATCTGTCAACCTTCAACATATCCTGACTATTCTGGAGATATGATTGAGGGAAGGATGGGTTTGAGTTTGTTGGCCATCAATTTTGAGAGGATTTTATAAATGACATTGCAAAGGGCTATGGGTCTGAACTTGTTGGGGGAGTCAGCATGATCAGATCTTGGAATTAGGGTAAGGAAGGTGGCATTGATGGCCGACAGCACGTTCTGTGAAAGTTCTTAATCAGATTGAAGAGGTCGGCTTTGATAATGTGCCAGCAAGCTTTGAAGAATTCAATTGTAAATCCATTTGGTCTAGGGGCTTTGTCAGTGGCCATGGTGAAGACGACTTCTTCAATATCTTGCTCAGTGAACTCTCTTAAGAGAAGGGAGTTTTGCTCCTCCGTAGCTAAGGGGGGAATAGCACCAATGACTTTACTGATAGCTTGGGTTCTATCATGATTGGGATCAATGAGAAGTGAATTGAAGTATGAGTTAAGTTCAGATCCTATTTGCTCTCTGGTAAAAACTTTAGCGCCATCAACTTTTGTAAGGGATAGGATACGGTTATTGGCTCTATGCTGAATGGTTGATTTATGGAAGAAGCTTGCGTTGCGTTCCCCATGTTTTAACCATTACACCCTTGATTTTTGTTTCCAGAGTAGCTCTTCTTGTCTTAGCCTTTCTTCCCATTGCTTTTGAAGGTTTGATTCCTGAGCTAACCTTTTCTCATTGGGCTCATCCTTGATCATTGTTTGTTGGAGGAATGCCATTTTTTCCTCGAGCTCTCTTTTGGCTTGGAAAATGTTACCAAAGGTGTTCTTGTTCCAGCGTTTGAGGTTGGCCTTGATGATCTTAAGCTTTTGTTGGAAGATGTACATGATGTTATCACTCTCTATTGTGGTTTGAGTCCACCAACTTTGTATATTTTTCATGAAGGTTGGATGATCTATCCAAAAACCTTCGAATCTAAAAGGCCTGTTTTGAGGCTTGTCCATATTAGTGAAGTACATATGCACTGGCCAGTGATCTGATCCCCCAATAGGTAGGATGCTGGCTTCCATGTCTAGATTCTGGAGCATGATGGACTCCGAGATGAGGAACCTGTCGAGCCTCTATGCAACTTGCCTATTTCCCCCTTGCTTATTGTTCCAAGTATATAGACCATTGACTGTGGGAACATGAATGAGTTTAGATGTAGCTATGAAGGTGTTGAATGCTTCTACATATTTATCCAGTCTTCTTAAGCCTCCTTTCTTCTCCGCTAGGGTGGTGATCATGTTGAAATTCCCACCTACGATCCAGTGGTTGGCTCCATGGTGTTGTTAGATCTCGTCCAGGTCTTCCAGCATCTTGTATTTTTCCTGGATTCGCTGAGGTCCATACACATTGGCAATGCATATCGTGTGCTTTGATTCTGGCATGTTGAAGATGACTGATAGCGAATGCTTAGTGGACAGAGCATTTTGCATGAAGAACTTGTTTTTATTCCAAAGCATTAGAAGCTCTCCTGCTTGCCCAATGGCGTCTGTGCTTATGCAATTATAGCCTTTTGCAAAGAGTTTCTTAAGTGTCTCTATGCCATTGGAGGAGCATTTGGGTTCTTGTAGTAAGATAAGGTTTGGTGATTACGTGAAAAGACGGTTTCTTAGGATTCGTCTTTTGGAGGTGCCATTTAGCCCTTTGATGTTCCAGGTTGTAATCTTCATTGAGTAACCTTCGGTGTGGATAGGACCAAAGCCTTTGTCACTTTTCTCCCCCTTTTCCTTCTCAGACCTTTCGGTTTGTATTGGTCTAGATCCAAGTTGGCTTAGATGCCTATTTGGCTGTTGTTTCCCCATTGCTTTTTGGCTGCATTCTGGTTGAGATATTCTAATTGAAGGTATGCCATCTCGATTTTCTCCAAGTGTTCCTGGGGAATGGCATCCACTCCCTATTTGGACCATTGCTCGTTGACCTCATGGAGATCTAGGTCACCTAGGATCTCTTTCAGGGGATTGATAGGAGTGGTTGGTCTGAATGAGTTTCTATGCAGGGAGGGGCTTGCATGGAGACATGGCTTGTATCGATCTGGATGGGATTGGGCTGTGGGTTTTGTTCCTGTTTCTGGGCTTGGGGTGAGTCATGGATTGGGATGGAGATGTTTGAAGGGTTTGATGACTGAACCTGCCTGGGTGGATCTTGAGTTGTGGGGGTGGGGGATTCCAGAGGGTTCTCATTTGGATCAAGGTTTCCTAGTACTTCAAAGCTATTTGGCTTGGTGGGGGTTGGGTTGGAGGAGTGTTTCAGAGGATTTTTTCCTTTCTGCCTTTTGTTTTTCCTTGAAACAGGGATGAAATCCGGGGGCGGGTTATCCACCTTGTGCGCTTGGGTTTGAAGTGGGGGTTGATTCATGGGGCAACCATGACTAAGATGTCCGTGATGTTGGCATTTCCAACATCTGAAAGGGATGTTTTCATAGTCGATGGATTGCTTCCAATGAATTCCTTTGTGGATCAGATCAATATGGCTTGGGAGGGGTCCTGAGACATCCATGTAAATGCAGATTCTAGCATAGGCAATGTATTTACCTTAAGATGTGAGATTTGAGGTTTTGACAAAGACGCCCAGCTGATTCTCGATGGCTTCCAAGATACGCTTATTCCAATAATCAACAGGCAGGGAGTAGAGTTTGAGCCAAACTGGAACTTTTTTGAAATCTTCCTGTTCTGGAGCAAAGTTCGGTCTCCAGTACGTCATGTAGAGTCTTGTCGAGTTGTAGAAGTATGGGCCTCCTTCAAAAGTGCGATCTTTGTCATCCCTGTGAGCAAAGATGACCGTGAAAAAACTTCTTGCCCCCAACTAAAGTTCATAGTTCCCTTTGGGCTTCCATTTCTGGTTTATCCACTAGGAGAGCGCCTTTTCATTGAGTCACACTCCCATGAAATGACAGATTAGGGCATGTTTACTCATATGATCTCTGTATTCTTCAATCCAGGGATATTCGATGATTAATGATGGTGTTTCCTCTGATATCGGTTTGCAAAGGGACGAGCCTGATGCCCTGTTTTGGCTGGGAATGTTCCCCGCGCCCGAAGATCCATTACCTTTTGGAGTGTGGTTTGCCACCGGAGCTTTGCCGTTGGCCCTGGATCGGGAGCCTGATGGGGTATTGGAGGGCGTAGAAGGAAAGATGCTGAATACGAAGGGGTCGAAGGCTGGGGGGGCCGACCCCCCCCCCCCCCCAAGGGTGGTCATGGAGCGATGCGGCTAGGGTTTGTTTGCAGGATTTGGAAAAGCTTCAGAACCAGAGCGAATCACTTTCTTATTTTTTTAACTTAAGGTTGGTTGATTTTACCATGTACTTTAATTAGTTTTGGAGGGTCTTTGTAGCAATGAAGAAGTGAAATAAGAGCTTAGAAAGCAAATAATTAGCTTATAATTAAATTATGTGTTCTATCTAAGAAATGAAAGAAATGGAGCCATAAGAAAATAAGGGAAATGTGGATATTACCAAGGTTAAAGAATACCTAAAACACCTTTTGAAGAGATACGAAGAGACAAACATCATGTTGTGCTCCCAGATGTAAAGGTTCTCCTACAAATGCTTGGAAAACTACCTCCCAAAAAAAGTGATATGTTTACGATAAAATGTATATCAAATAAACAACAATAAATAGATTAAGGAATATGATCTATCAAGTGTGACCTTGGCTCTAAGGTGACCCCTTAAAGCAAGTTTGAATATTTATATTTTTTCTCAAAAGATGTAAAGATGGACAATAGTGCTTCTCCAGCCACTATGGTTGAAATATATATTTTTAACTTTGATAATAATGTTCATTAACAAATAAAATTGATGAATGAGATATATAGAAAAAAGAGAAAGCAAGTAATCAAAATTGGTGAATGGGGCACGTAAACATAGAGAAAAGGATTATTTAAAGAGAAGAAGTAAGCATGCAAAAAATAGGCTTGAGGATTGGTTGGAACATAGAGCTTATAATTCAATAGTTAGGGTGAAGCACCATACCATTACACAATTAGCCCAACCACTATCAAAAGAGAGGATGAGTGGGTGGAGTCTTCACTTGTTGTTGATGACAGTTGAGAACTCAAGGGAAGGTGATGGAAAAATTAGCCATTAAATTATTGATTAAGTCTGAATTAATTTTAACTTAAGGTTGGTTGATTTTACCATGTACTTTAATTAGTTTTCGAGGGTCTTTATAGCAATGAAGAAGTGAAATAAGAGCTTAGAAAGCAAATAATTAGCCTATAATTAAATTATGTGTTATATCTAAGAAATGGAAGAAATGGAGCCATAAGAAAATAAAGGAACTGTGGATGTTACCAAGGCTAAAGAATACCTAAAACACCTTTTGAAGAGATACTAAGAGACAAACATCATGTTGGTGCTCCCAGATGTAAAGGTTCTCCTACAAATGCTTGGAAAACTACCTCCCAAAAAAAGTGATATGTTTACTATAAAATGTATATCAAATAAACAACAATAAAGAGATTAAGGAATACAATCTATCAAGTGCGACCTTGGCTCTAAGGTGACCCCTTAAAGCAAGTTTGAAGAAGGTTTGAGGAAACCATGTATCCAAATCAATTGATGTAACAATAGGAAGAAAGCAAACCAATAGAGGGAGAGCATAAACTTATGAGGCGTAGTCTCTACTCAAAGAAAGTTGTGTAAGAGAATCAATCAAAACAACCTAAGAGTTTGAGAAAGAAGTTGGGAAGCATTTGAGTGCAAATATGATGGAGTTTTAATGTGTTAGAGAATGAAAAGAGTCCAAATAATGACAAAAAGAATGATATATATAAGCAACAAAATAACATAGGCACATCAAAGGAATGACAAATAAATATGGGTGTAAACCTTAATTTTCTGCTATCCATCTATGGATTTGACCAGGATGTAGATTTTCCAAGTCATCAACATGAAATTTACCCCTGGTCTACGAGTTCTGCAAATCTATGAAATATAATGGTGGATCAACCATAAAACATATTGATCATGTTCTAGAAGAAGAACATTAAAAGGGGATATCAAAGTTGACCTAATGAACCTTTACATGCACCTTCAAATGGATTTTAGAATGTTGGAAGCCTTTCAAGGCCATCTCCAATTGACCAAGTGATTAAATCAAGAATGCATATTGATATTGATCGAACTAGGAAGAGTATGCCCAAGGTAAGAACCCACGAAGGGCTAAACAAGGGAAAATAATGATGTAGACAAAGAGAGCAGGTACTTTATCTAGGCACTAGTCATTAAAAGGGGTAAACTACATTCATAAATTTATCATTAGATAAGTCACAAGATAGGGAAGGACAACCAATGCATGATAAACCATCATGAAAAATGGGTAACCTCGTGTCATTGTTGAATATTAAGTGTATAATAGCTCCAAGTACAAAATCTATACACTACAAAGCTTGCACATAAGGAATATTAGAGGAGTGATCTCATAGATAAGAAAAAAGTTGAATATATCGTAGTGAATTTGTATTATTAAACATAATATGATCATTGAATTATAAATGACTTCTCCTGAGTGAACATGTATTATCTTATTATCTTGTATTATAGTGCCATAAGGCAAGAAATATTGGGTAGAGCTAAATAGAAGGCATGTAGTAATGTATTATGGATTGAGTAAGCTTTTTATGAATGGAAAACATACCTATAATTTTCATAATGACCTAGGTCTTTCAAATGTAAGAATTTGTAAATAAATAGTTATATTTATCACAAAGGTTGTAATGAGTTGAATGTAAGAAATTAAAGTGTTTTTTCAATGTAATAACCTAACTCTCCCCTCTTAAAACAAACCTGAATGTATTCCAAAAGATTAAAAAAAAGATAAAAAATTATAAGGACTCTCAAATTTTACTCATAGCTAGCATGCTTCTAACATGGCGAAGGTTGACATTGAAGGGAACAAAGGGAAGAATTTGATAGAGGAGGGTGTGTCATGTAGACAACTTTTTAACCTAGTTTATTTTTATTATTCCATAATATCTTATTAATGAAGAGTTGGAGGGATAAAAGTTAGAGTGATAGAAGCCACTAATAATGCACGAGAGATGTAAATATCTCATCATCAATTTAGACTTCATCGTTTACATACAATGAATTTGTTACCTTTAACAATCTAGATAAGATGAATTTGAAACCTAATTGTTGTATGAAATTATGGGTATGTTGATGATAAAAGATTGAGTAAAAATCAATTTATACAAGTTATATTTTCTTCACTCGAGTGCCCATTATTTAGCAATTATTGAGTGAATACAACAAGGTTAATGAATAAGGAACCTACTTAGGTTTGAAACCCATGAATGAATGACAACTAAATTCACAATGACTCTTTGAGTCAATAGAAGTCATACACATGTCAAAGCACCATTGGATGCTAAAATTTTCAAGGAAATGTTGTGAAGAGCCTTTAAATAATTCCAAAATTGGAATATTAATGTAGGGACCATTGGTTATGATTGGGTGGCTTTTCCCTATAATTTTTTTACAATCAATGAAAAATTGTCACATCTATGCTCTTAGTAGAATCTAAGGCCACATTATACAATGATACTCTATAAACACCAATGTGATCCTATCTCAATAGTTTTACATTTAATGTGCTCTCATTTATTCTAGATATCCGAAATGAAGTGAAAAGTTCCCAAAACTTATGAGTTTAGTTCTCCATTATCACCACATAATACTTTGTGTTGAACAATTTTCTCTAGACATCTAAGATGAAGTGAAAAGTTCCCAATACTTATGAGTTTAGTTCTCCGTTGTCACCACATAATACTTTGTGTTGAACTAAGGAAGAGCACTAAATCATACAATTTGGGCTACATATTTCTTAAAAAATACTAACTCATACAATATGGCCTATATATTTATTAGAAAATACTAACTCATACAATATGGCCTATATATTTCTTAGAAACTACTTATGTAGCTGTGACCCAAAAAAATGCTTACATACATTAAGGCAGGTGTATATTAGTGCAAATCCCCAAACTTAACTCAATTGTGTATTTGTCATATATGTAACCACATACAAAGTAAATAGTTGACTTTACTTCTTACAAATCAATATGCTAAAGGCACAATCAAGTTAGATCCAGGTGGGTGTATATTAGTGCAAATCCCCAAACTTAATTGAATTGTGTATTTGGGCATATATGTAAGCACATACAAAGTAAATAGTCGACTTTACTTCTTACACATCAATATGTTAAAGGCACAATCAAGTTAAGATGGATGTAAATGATAATTTTAAGTTTTAATCCATGTCTCATTGTTATGCTTAATCAATGAAATTGCAATGTGAGCAACATGTATGAAACCACATGCCTTATTACTCTTTTTACTATTTCGACAACCACAAATCTACGCTCATGTATAAGGCTACTTATATATACTTAAATATACAAAGTTGTATGCATATTTGAGTCCCTTAAATGAGACAATGCATGTGCTAAGTATCACCTAGTTTGCAACAACCAATCAATGCTCCAAATCAATGGATGTAAGGGTAGTGATGACTAACTATTCAATATCATTTAATATTAATTATGGCCCTTTAGTACTTTAGCCTTTGATTGCAAATAAATTAATGTAAGCCATGCCACATCCATCACGGAGAATTTTAGCTTTTGATTGCAAATAAATTAATGTAAGCCATGCCACATCCATCGCGGAGAATAAAGAGAAGAGAAGTACACAGTTCATGCGGTTGGGGCAGTCAACTTTCCCGCACCCCACTCATGATCGATTCCCTTTGTATGTGGCGCTGCGCAGTAGCTTATATGTTTCATCGAGCATGTATATGTATAATCTATGTGATTGATGTGATTGATCCGACAGTTGCATATAATGTAAATATTGTACTCTGGGCTAATACAAGCTTCTTCAGAGGACTCGCCCCCATTTTCAAGAAAAAGAGAAGAGAAGTGATGTAGAAGCACCCTTAGTTTTACTTAATCCTACGATCCCAAAAACATGATTATGAAGAAATTAATGTAGGCCATGACACATCCACCATATAGAATAAAGAGAAATTATATAGTAGCATCCCTAATTTTGGGTTATTCTAACTAAATAATTTCTTATAGATTGCAACAATAGACTTAGAGTTACTCATTAAGATTTCCAATGCTATCATGGTTGAGTTTTTATTATAAAAGAAGAATTTTCTACGAGAAACCATGTTCATATTTCCAAATGACCTCAAGTAAAGGTAATACGCAGACAATAGTCACATGTCATTAGTTCTCGTGAGAGACTATGGCTGAGATCTTGGTGTGGGTGCCCACATGATTAAGAATGAGATTACGCATGTCAACCTTTTTTTTTTGTTACATTAGTTTTCCAAGAGAATAACGATGCTTAAATAGTCGATGAGATCTTGGTGTGGGTGCCCACGTGATTAAGAACACATGTCAACTTTTTATTACATTAGTTTTCCAAGAGAATAATGATGGTTAAATAGTCGATGAGATCTTGGTGTGGGTGCCCACATGATTAAGAATGAGATTACGCATGTCAACTTTTCATTACATTAATTTTCCAAGAGAATAACAATGCTTAAATAGTCGATGGATTACCTTGACATCAATGACATATGATCAATTTTAGAACATTAATGTGGCCTTCAATAAGATTCCTTCTATATTTTTGAAGTTTATATGGTCTATGACATATGGCTATTACTTGTTGCATTAATATTAAGGACACAATGATGTTAGTCTATAAGTACGTTGATGAAGCCTCATGTATTTCTAATATGTGATGTCTATGTTGTTTCCATGTGGATATACAATGTGAAATCTACGCCTATCAAGTACGTTGATGAAGCCTCATGTATTTCTAATATGTGATGTCTATGTTGTTTCCATGTGGATATACAATGTGAAATCTACACCACTTTAATGTGTATAAAATTATGCATTTAAAAATTGTGATTACTGGTATAAATTAATTTGGTTTAGTTTTTAATGATTAGAAAAAACAAATCTATTTTAATTTTATTTATATATAAATGATAGATTCAAATCTAAAATGAAAAATTTAGATGGTTTTTTATATTAATATTTTTTTTAATATTATATTGTTGTAATAAATTTTTGATTGTCTATATTAACAATTAGTCAAAGGATTTTAGCTTGAGTGGTTTGGTGAACAATTTATTTTCCAAGCTCGTGGTTTTAAGTCTTTGGAGACATATTGTAGCTGGTCCATTAGTAGTATATATGAATAGTTATATTGTGTAATAGTGGAGCTGATCTTTCAATGGTACTAATTCTCCATAAATTCTCATAATTGTTTTAAAAAAATAACAGTTACTATACTATCTAATTTGTAAAATCAAGATGAAAAATTGAATTTTATTCTCCTCTGCATCCCCTCAACGTCCATTCTGCTTCCCCCTTGCTTAGTGGTCCTGTGGCCCTTGGCGCTTTTCTTGATTGCCTGCTTGCTGCGTGTTTTCCTCTCTTTCGTTGTGTCCCTCCCTTTCCTCACCTAGCTTTTGTATGTTTATTTCCTTCTAGATTGTGATCTGAAGCCCTTTTGGGCCAACGTGCATTAATGGTCGCTTCGGTCTCTCCTCCTCATCTAGATCAACAGATCGCGACCTTCAACTCATTGGTCTCGAACAAGTCAAATTTCCAAAGAGCCTCTAAATCTTGTTTCGTCAAAAAACTTGATGAGATTCCCAAGATCAAAATTTTTGCACCTCAAGCCTGTCAACGAGCTCTTCGGCGTGCGGATCATGGTATGATTGGAAAATTTATGGAGATATGGCCATCCCCCAAAATTTTTCGTCAATGGATCCTGAACAACTGGGAACCTCTTATCAAAGGAGAGGTTTCTTCTTCTTTTTGTGGAAAGGGTTTCTTCACCTTTTATTTTGAGAACAAGTTTGATCGAGATCTGATCTTTAGAAGTGGGCCTTACTTCATGGGAGCTCAGGGTCTTTATTAATATTGATGGAGCCCAAACTTCAACCCAAAGTGCGATGTCCCATCCATATTCCGAGTCTGGGCGAAATTACCCTTCCTTCCTATGCACTTCTGGAACGATTCAACCTTCAGAAGGATTAGTAATGCTCTAGGGAAGTACATAGATTGTGCAAAACTAAAATATGGTATCTTCTCATGTGCTCGAATATGTGTTCAGGTTGATCTTCACAAGGGCCTCCCTGTAGTAATTTACCTCAACATGGACAGTTGGATTCACATTCAAGAAGTCGAATATGACCAGTTACCCTTCAAGTGTAAGGGTCGCCATGAATATAACCAATTTGCTAGGAACTACCCCAAAAAAGTCGAGGAACATGATCATCAAGGTGAGGATGGAGAACAATGGTAGTAATCCAAAAGAAAGAAAGGTCCTCAATGTCAAAATCCTCCTATACAACAAAAAATCCAACACTCTCAGCCAAATCTACCCCCCTCTAGATCCCCCAAATGTAAATCTAAAGGTAGTAGTGAAAGAACAAGAAAATCACCTACTCCAGGAGATTTGAGAAATATATGTGAGGATCTAAACATGTTAGGAGAATAAGGGGAAATTCTCCCCCAAAGGCCCAAAGGAGATGTCTCGATTAGTAATGCTCCAACGCCACCTCATTAGGATACCCATGATCCAGAAGGGATCCCTTCAATGGATCCTAATGCCTCCCAAGAATGATTCCTTTGATGAGGAAGATATATTTATTTCCTTGAAGATAGAGCTACTATAAATACCTTTACAAGCTCTATGGATGAAAAATTAGAAGCAGAGAAAGCTCATGAAAAGGATTGCAAAGCCTGTTGCTCAGGCATGAAGTCTAATTAGGAATCGAACAAACTAAAAGAAGAAAAGGAACTCAGACATCAAAATTGTTCACTCCAAAGGTCTGGGAAGCAAAGGGAATAAAATAAATGTTGGTCCTAGCCCCATCAAAGGGCCCCCCTCCTCCAAAAGTAAACAATGATAATTCTCTCTTAGACTTGCAGTGGCCTGGGGTATGAGAAAAGGAGATTGGAAGTCGAATATCTGATTTGAAAGGAGAAACCCTTAGTTACCCTACTACAAGAAACCAAGTTGCAAGAGTAAGATATGGTAACACATCATCATCAAATTTGGAATGGAAGTGGGTTAGAAGCAATAAGCACAGAGGAGCATTGGGAGGCTTATGCATGTAATGGGATCCTACATAGGTCCGCCTTCTCAACTCCCTTCAAAATAACCAATAGATAACATCTTCTTTGATCTATCATACAATAAGGTATGTTTTGTTATCATGATAAGCAAGAATGTTGGGGCTCTCTAATGGTGCTTAAATACTCTGAATTTGGGGCCAATGGTATATTAGGGTAGGACTTTAATACCACTCTCCTAAGCTGGGAAAAAAAGGAGGCCTTCCTGTCATGGATTTCCAGGAGCATATGGAGGACCTTATCTCTCATCTTAAACTCTTTGACCCTATTTCATTTAAATACATTTGGAACAACAAAATATATGGGCCCTCCCACATTTTTGTCAGGCTGGATTGTTTTCTCATCTCATATGCCTTCCTGCAAAGTAACCTCTCCATCAAATTTGATATACTCCCATGGTGCAGCTCTGACCACCGCTCAATCCATTTGGCTTTTATTCCCCCCGTCAACTATGGCCCCATCCCTTTCATATGCAACTCGTTATAGTTCAAGTTGTTGGATTTTCACGCTATGGTTTCTCATTCATGGTCCTAATGGGTAGAGGGAATCCATATCATAATATGGGAGCAAATGATTAAAAGGATAAAGGAATGCATTAAGTTATGGGCCAAAGCCATGTAGTTCGAAAAACAAGCAGCTATAAAATACATTAAGCACAATATGAGTTCACTCCACTCCTCGATGGATGAGAATGCAGTGACTCTAGAGATGTTGCAAAAGGAAAGACTTGCCTTTGATAATATAACTCAATGTAAAGGAGGAGGAGTAATATTGGATTATCAAGTCCATAAGTGTCTGGATATAGGGAGGAGATCAAAATACCAAATTCTTTCACAAATAGGCCAAGAATAGAGAGTGAAAGAACTTAATTCAGACAATAACCGTCAATGGGAATAAGATAGAAGACTTTTGGTAGATAAAGGAAGTGTTAGTTGCCTTCTTCAACAATTTATAATCTGAGAGTTCTCTTCCCTCATTAGACTCTCAGCAAAATGTGTTGGAACATATTCAACCTATGATCTATAAGGAAGCAAACAATCAGTTAACTCAGCTTCCCTCTAAAGAAGAAATTCACAACATAGTTTTCCCCCTTCATCCAAACAAAGATTCAGGGCTAGATGGCTTCTTAATGCACTTTTATTAACACTTTTGGGAAACAATTAAAATATATATGTGCAGAATGGTTGGATATTTATTAAAGCAAGGTTGCATAGAAGGGGGAATTAACTCATCTTTTCTAGCTTTGATCCCGAAGGAATCCAACCCTTCATCCTTTTCCAGATTCTGACCAATCTCCTTATGTAATATATCCTACAAGATTATCTCTAAAATTATTGGGGGCGGTCTCAAGAGACATATTCCATCCATTATCTCTGAAAACCAGGGAAGTTTTGTTCCAGGGAGACAAATTTTTGATAACGTAATATTGGTTCAAGAAACCATCCAGTCCAATAGATTGAGTAAAGACAATGGAATAGCTCTAAAGTTGGATTTAGCCAATGCATTTGATAGGTTTAGGCACAATTTTCTTTTCAAAATATTGAGTAAAATGGGTTTTAGTAACACTTTTGTTCAATGGATCTCTATATTCAACAAATCTCTTTGGATTGCACCCCTAGTCAATGACAGATTCACCCTATTTTTTCAAGCCTCCAAAGGTCTTCACTAAGGTTTTTCACTCTCTCCTTTCCTATACATTATTATGGCAAACTCCTTGAGTAGGTGCCTTGATCATGAACTTCAATTCGACAATCTTCAAGGTCGTTGATTCACCCCTAAAGTTAAAAGTGAAAACCATTCCTAATTTGTAGATGATACCATTCTCATGGGAGGATCTTCGATGGAAATTGCATAGAGATTCAAAGTGGTCTTGGACAATTTTCTGAAGGCTAATGGAGGGATAGAAAACTCAACTAAATCTCATATTTACACCTAGAACATATTGATATCTAAGAGGCTACAAATTGGGGAGGTGCTGAGGTTTAGCAAAATTAAACATTGGAGAGAGTTTAAGTACTTAGGTATTTTGATTTGTCTTCAGTCCCACTCTCCACAAGCATGGCACAATGTGATAGCAAAAGTCAAGGGGAAGCTGAAATCATGGGGGGCTAAATGGATCACCCTTGCGGGATGCATAGTTTTTATCAAAGAAATCCTCTACAATTCCTATCTATCAGTTCTCTATAATCTTATCTCCTCAATATATTCCCAATGCCTTATGGAAGATAGCTAGGAAGTTCTTATGGGAAGGCAACAAAGCATCTTCAAATAAATTCCATTTAGTTAAATGGTATACCATGCGCTCCCCCATTGTGCATGGAGGTATGGGGATTAGAGATCCTGCCTCAGTGAATCAAGCAATGGGAGCTAAGTTGGCTTGGAAATTAATAACTGATGCATGGTGGGCTCATGTTCTCCTCACGATGTGTGGGACAGGAAACGACGAAAGGACAAGGTTACAATAGTCTAAGAAAATATCTCCAATCTGGAGGTTGATATCATCTTCCTATTTTTTTATTGACAATCATATTAGTTTCACCCCTAAGAATGGATCTTGTATCAACATTTAGACTGATTCGATTATGACTAAACCCCTGTTGATGGCGTTGGAAACGTCCAACATAAAGGGGATCTCCCCAATATAAGGTCCCAATTAGACTTTACATCGTTTGGTGTAGGAGTCCCATCCGGAATACAACCCGACTGTTGTTAACTTAAAGATATGCCTTAGCTTTCATTGTCAGTAAGAGAGAGAAGAGAAAATGTCCTTTTGAATGAGCAAGTGTGTGTGCCTTGTGAATATCTGGTTGCAGATGTATCTAGGTTCTTTCCCTACGGAGGGAGAATAAATTGAGCCTCTAAGAGAGACACATGTGAAAGAGAAAGACTCATCTAACATCAAGCGAAATAGTTCACAAAGATGCAACGATAATTATAAAGATAACAACACATTTCCAACAAGAAGCACTAAAGTCACCAAAATCGTTCAATTACTCCAGTACTGGTGGAAGAAAACCTAAACAATAAACATTCGAGGAATAGCCTTAGAAAAATTCACAATCCATGCATGAAAATGTGCTACCCTAAAAAGGCTTCAATATTAAGCAAAATTCCTAAGATATATAAATACAATGAACACCACTAGCTCCAATAGTGGAGCGTTAGAGCCACTACTTGCTCCCAAAATTACTAACTTTGTTTCTCTAATGCCTTGTGGGAGAAGCTAAGGTTAAAATTCCTTTACATGAGGACTGCAGATCTATTTATAACTTAAGGAATGACCTTTCACCCTCATGACTCTTGATTTTCCAACTTCTAGTGACCTTTGGACTTCTACAACATTTGGAATTACATATGACTTTTGATAGTACATGTATTTTGGACTTCCATGACTCTTTAGTTCATACATGACTCTTGGACTTCCACTTATTTGTGTTTACAATGATTACAATAATACATCATGACTTCCACATCATCGTGTGATGATACTTGACATGTCACTACCTTTGATGACTGGGACTGATAGTGACTGATTACATGGAATTTCTCTAGTGGTGACGTGGCTGCCAGTTGTGTCTTCATTTCTTAAAGCAACTTCAATCATTGATTTCCTCACCCTCCAAAGGGTATTTGATGTAATGGAGTCTTTGGGGTGCTTTGATCATCAAGGTTCAAGTGTTCTCTTCATTCTTCATGCAACTTTCATTTATTATCTTTGCCTGATATCCCTCGTGTATGCTTGCCATGATGTTTCTAGAATACTTGTGTCTGCAATCACTCATGGAAAGCAACAATCAACCTGAAAATCTCCTATTCTTCCATGTTTTATGCATATTTTCTATTCATTCCTATTTTAGTGCGCTCAAGAGGGAAAAAATGGGCTTCTAGGCACATGGGTGCACTTTGAAAGGATGAAGGACTGAAGGGGAAAGGCTTCGTGGCTTCGACATGAACTCAAGAGAGGGAGACAGTCAAGGTAGGGTACATGGCACAAGTCCAAAGGACGAAGGGGGAAGGAATCGAGCTACCCAAGTGCGGTGTGCACTCAAGGGACAGAAAGAGGGCACAAGGTGCACTCTCAAATGCTAAAGGATGAGGCTTCGTGCCTTCATAGTGCTCTCATGCACTCAAGAAACCAAAGAGGGCACATGCCTTCGAGTCGAAGGAGTGCTCTCAAGGAGGGAACATTCCTTCAAGTCGAAGGAGTGTTCTCAAGGAGGGCACATCCCTTCAGGTCGAAGGAGTTCACTCAAAGGAAACCAATGAGGGCACATGGTGCAAGTCTAAAGGCTAAAGGATGAAGCTTAAGGCCTTCGAGGTGCGCTCATGCGTTCAAGGAGGCCACATTCCTTTGGGTCGAAGGAGTTCTCCCAAGGAGGTAACGTTCCTTCAGGTCGAAGGAGTTCTCCCAAGGAGGGTGCATTCCTTCAGGTCGAAGGAGTGCACATTCCTTCAGGTCGAAGGAGTGCACTCAAAGGAAGGCTTGGTTTTTGAAGGGCATAGTTTGAAACAAGGAAATGGAAGGATGGATTAAGGAGTGTACTTTGTGCTCTTTGAGGACACATTCCGCACTTATGAACAATGAAGGATCCCCGATCAAGGCTTTAGGGTGCACTCACGCGCTCTTGGCCTCAATGATTTTTCTTTGAAACCAAAGAATTGTCTTAAGTCTGGGATATAGGAAAAGGGGCGAACGTGACGAGTTTAAACATAAAAACGTGTGACTTGTACTAACTCATCGAGAAAACTTAGACAAGATTAAACAATGATAAATATGCATTAAAGCACTACTTTGTACACATTCCCCAAGTACCACAAGTGAAGTGTGTGTGACTGTGACCCAAAATTGTCATTTTACGACAACACAGATGTTATGAACATGAAATGAACCTAAAGAATGTTAGAGATTTATGGACTAACACTGTGTAATATGTGTGATATGTCCAACATTTCAGATGGTGGCTCCATCCATCATCAGGGACCAAAGAGATCCAAATGAGTAAATGAGTGTTAGCGAGCTTTTTCATAGGAAAATAATTGAATGTTGTATAACGATCAAAATTTGATTTAAATAAATAATATTTGACCAATTTTTGAAACTAGAAGTTATTTGAATGTTGGGCTAACAGTAAAATTTTTATTTAAATAAATAACTCATATTTGACCAATTTTTGGAATTCCCAAAATACTAATGATTTGAAAAATTGAAAACAGTGAAAATAAAATAAGGTATTTTAAATTTAATTTTAAATTGAAAATCTAGAGAGGTTAATGTAAGGAACTAGATAAATTTTTTATTTTTTTATTTATTTATTTATTATTTATTATTATTTATTTTTCTATGAATTATAATCATTATATGGAACCTATTTTAATGAAAATAATTATATGAAAATTTAAACCTAGAAAAATTAACGATAAATATGTCCATCTAAATTAGAGATTAGATCGTAGAATTTTAGGATTGGTTGAGATGGGTCAACATTAAGTGAAAGGGGGACTATTACGGTGATGGGAATTAATAACACCAATACAAACTTCCTTATTATAAAGTCAAATAAAGAGGTTTAGGATTAAAGTGAAAAATAAAGAATAAAGGATTAAAGTCAACTAAGATGATTAGAGATTAAAGCGAGTAAATAAAATTATTAATGTCTAATTAGAGGCCAAGAATTAAAGCGAAAAATGAAAATAAAATAAAAAGAGGTCTCAAAATAAGGTGAAGAATATATGTAATTATAGATATTAGGTCAAGGTTAAAGATTCAATAGGATGATCACAAATTTTATTTAAGATGAAGGGAAGGATCAAGAGGGGGGGAGGGTGAAGCTTAACTAGGGGCACTCAGAAGGGGGAAGATAAAGATCAAAGATGGGGAAGGAGTCACCAGGTGATATGGTGGATGACGGTTTCCAGGATTAGCTGAGCCTGTAACCATCCTCCCTATTAAAGGTATTAGGGTTCTTCTCGATTTCGAGGGCTTCTCGAATAATACGGGAGTTTTACAATGGTGCAAAGGCTATGATTTTTTATTGATTGAAACAAATTATGTGTTTGGATTTATAAGAGTGTTCAACGATGATAAATTTCGAGAGACGATTGTGGTTGGTGTCAGTAATGTGCTGCTTGAAGTTGCCTTTGAAGGGACGACTCATTTGACCAATGTAAGATTTACCGTAGGAACAAGGAATTTTATAAACCCCTGATCCTTGCATGGATCCGAAATGTCTTTGGCCTATCAGAGCAATTTATTAAGGGTTTTGTAGGGTCTGAATATAGTTTTTATGCTTTTTTTAGCTAGAATCTTAGCAATAAGATTTGTGGTCCCTTTGATGTAAGGGAGGGTGACAAGGCCACAAGAGGAAGAGGGGTCAAAATTTTTGGGTTTAGGGTGAGAAACAAACCAGAGAGATTTGGAGATTTGAGCATAGGAAAAGCCATTAGCTCTAAAAGCCTTGACTAGATGGGATTTTTCATTTGAAAGGAATTGGGGGGCAAAGATTTTTAAAGCTTTGGAGAAGAGGGTTTTGAGAACCCCAACCTTTTGGGATGGGCGGTGATGAGAAAGGGCGTGGAGATAATGATCTGTGTGAGTCTTTTTTTTTTTTTTAGACTTGATGTGATAGGGAACCATTAGGGAGGCGGGTGACAAGGACATCTAAGAAAGGTAGGGATTTGTTAGATTTAATTTCCATAGTGAACTGGATAAAAGGGGAAATGCTATTAAGATAGGAATGAAAGGCATCCAACGTAGGGCGACGATGTTTCCAAATGAAAAAGGTATCATCCACAAACCAAAACCAACATTTGGGTTTGAGATGCCAAGAATTGAGAGCTCTAACAATATGATTGACCGTGGAAGTTTGCAATCACGCACCTATCAATGTTCTAGTCAATGAGACAACACTTGAGACCACTCAAGGACACTTGAAACGCATAGAATAGCATGAGACGACATTTGATGATCAAGGCGACACATTATATATGGTGGTGATAATGGTATCCAAAATTCAAATGTAGTGAAATCCTTGGAGGGTGTTGTAGCAGTGACAACAACCCCATATGCTCTCGAATCTCAATTTAAGGCTGCTCTATCAACACCTGTCAAATTTTTGGATTAATAATCTGGGGTAATTTTCATAGTGGGATAACTCTGGTAAGTGGTTTGATTGGTGACTAGAGCTTATCCATTCAAATATGCAAAGACTTGCAGATAAATTACATAAAATCTTGACTAGATGTGTCCCTTGGCATCGAGAGGTTGTATATCATTTGGGATGGAAAGCACATATATACTTGGTGAAGGTAGGGTATGAGGATCTACTCTTCTCTCAATAGATCCTTCCTAAGTTTTCAATTTGGAAAATTATATTGCTGAATAATTTCATTCCCAAAATCAATTATTTCTACTGGTTACTTTCCCACAAAAAAATCCTCACTTTCGAAAATCTACAAAAAAGCATGGTCTTTGGTCCTTCAAAATATCCATTATGTCTCTTGTTAATTCCTGGTAGCGTCGGATGTGATCTAAGCCTCAAAATTTGCAAGGAGGCTAGGACACATATATTCCAGAATACCTATAAATTGTTTTGGGAAATTCCACCCAAAGACAGTTTGATTAAAATAATTAATTATTTTAATGGATGCCTAAGTCTAAACTTAGAAAATTAAAATAATTAAAGGGTATTAATAAAACTGGGTGTGAATCTTCTAGAAAAATATGGAGATTGAGTCAATATGATTTGAACCATTGATTAGAATTTAATCTGGGTCATTGATTACTCAATGAGAAGATTATAAGGACTTCGATGGGCATTTGGAAGACACATCGAGTGAGAGATCAAAGATTGATTTTCTCAAGAGAGAAAAATAGTAGTTGTTGGAGAGGTCAACAAGGAGATTTCTTGCAGTGAAGGCCAGGGATAGTTTTTCAGTTGGAGAGTTTACTAATCTGGGGATACATTGCATGGGAGGCAGAGAGAGATCTAGAAGGGGCAATTTAGAGCCACACTGGGCAGCATAAAACCACAGTGAGGTAGCATAGATCCCTTGAGGAGATTCATTATTTTGCTGAGTAGCATATCAGTTCCAATGTCAAGATCCAGGGTGTGAGACTGGAGGTCTAGAGGATAGATCATCTAGCCAGTAGATTGATCAACCAGAAGGAGTGACGCAGAGCAGCGCATTGACTGCGCAGAGGTAGCTTGGGGTTAGCCATTCAGTGGCTGGATCAGGGTTGAATTTCTAGTGAAAGTGTGAGGTATTTCTCACTAATTTCTTCGTGAGTCAGATTCTCTATATCATATATCCAGTAAGGCATCCAAAGATTGTTTTCAGAAACTACTGCATAATAATACAAACCCTCAGCTGCTGCACCGATTTCCTCGCATTGGGTTTTTCCAGGGGAATTTATCCAAAAAAAAGAGTGTCAATTGTTTGTGTGGTTATTTATTCTTGCTCAGTCCTTGTTTCCACATATTATTTAATTAGTGAAGGCTGCAATCCTATTTACTTCGATATTTACAGTGTAACACAATAAATAACTTGCAAGAATTAAAAAGTAGAAGAAGTAATATCAGTTTGTTGCAGTAAGGATTTGGGTCTCCAAATTGTCACATGGTATAAAGTGCAGGTGAAGCAAGAGAGAAGACCAGAAGAGCCCAACGTTGAAGAGAAGGAGGGATATTGAAGTGTTACATAGGCAACATATCGACTCCCTAGAGGGATTGTGCAGTCTAACCCAGGAGGGTAAGATTATCGAGGAAAATCTCTCTCTGAGTGACTTGACAGAGAGGTAAGATTTCTAATTTGTGATTTGTCAGTGGAAGAGGGAGCAACACAACAACAGATTCAACGCATAACAATATTTAGGTGGGATGCAGTTTTCTCCAGCGTTTGCTCGGTCAGAAAAGTGACAAAAGAAGGAAGTAGACACTTTTTGACGTAATTTATTCCTCAGTGAATTTTGAGCCAAGGAATTCTATTTCTTAGTTGCTGAGTAGTAGTAGTGAGGATTAGATCTACTAACTCCAGTCGGAAGTGTGTATGCCGGTCTAGTAGCTGTGCAGAGGAGAGAGGGAGCAGTTCGAATTTTTGTTGGCAAAGATGGCAACTAATGGGCCGAGAGACCAAGATTGATTGGATGGAGCATCCAACTATGTGATCTGGAAGGCTAGGATCTCTTGCCTTCTAGATGAGCATGATCTCGAAGCTTATGTCAATAGTGTGGTAGCTGAACCTGTCGATGTAGATCCACTCAAGAAATATAAGGCTGAGATGGAAAAGGCCAAGCGGTTGATCCTCGATAGAGTGACAGATCACATTGTATGTCACATTGATGGCAAATGGAAGACCAAAGAGATGTGGGATGCCTTGGCTCCGTTGTATTAGGGATCTTTCAAACATCGGAAGATGTACTTGGAGGATAAAATTAGATCCATGGGGGAACACATTGATTCGTTTCTATCAAAGCTTCAGGAAGTCTAAGATCAATTGGAAGCTATAAGATCATCACCCTAGCCTATAGAGTTGGTGATGTTGGTCCTAAATTCAATCTTAGAAGAATGGAAAGTATTTGTCCATAGTATCCTGGGCAGAGAGAAGTTGTCAGATTGGGAAGGATGTGGGCTGCTCTTCAAGAGGAAGAGATGAGGCGAGACTTAGTCAAGTGCAAACTTGATGGCAACAACAATAGTGGGACGAAGCCCAAGGAGAAGGAGGAGAATGCAGCCCTTGCATCAAAGGGGCAATAGGAGCAGTGAAGGTGGAAGAAGGATGTCTCAAAGATCAAATGTTTCCAGTGTGGTATATTTGGTCACTACACTATGCAGTGTCCTCTCAAGAAGAAAGAAAAGGATGAGAAACATGATCCGCAGGCTAGAACCACAAAGATTGAGGAGGAGGAGTTTTCCATGATTGCCCAGATACCTCTAGGGGAGAGGTGGGGTGATATAGTACTGTAGTTCGAAAGAACTAAAAATGGGCAAGATCCTCAAGGAGTCCACCTCTTGGATCAATACCTTGCTACGAGAGCCCATTTCAGAAGTAGCAGTATGGACCAATGTCAGTTGGTGCAGAGAAATGCCAGAGTGACAGTTGCAGTTGCTAGAAGCTCCAGACATTGAGTAGCGTAGAGTAGAGTTGGAACAATGTAGAGTTAACAACAACGTAAATATTTCAAAGGGTCAGTGTAAAGACTAGTAGTAGTCAGAACTCCAACAACAGTTGCATCACGTTCAACATCTTTGGTTCAATATTTTGGATGGTTTCTTAGTTTCATCAACAACAGATGAGAGGGAGTCACAGTGCAGATGCAGTTGGAAACAACACACAGAGTTAGCAGGATCACAAATGCAACATTTGCATAGTAATTGGTGGGCAGTGATGTCATAAATCAACGACACAAAGGGAGATGTTACAGAGTCAAGGTGATGCTTCAACAAGTTGCATTACTAGAGCACATTCCTCGCTAAGAGGGAGAACTAATTTATGGTAGCATCGGATGTTCTCTAAGCCTCAAAATTTGCAGGGATGCTAGGACACATGTATTCCAGAATACCCATAAATAGTTTTAGGAAATTCCACTTGGAGATAGTTTTATTAAAATAATTAATTATTTTTAATGGATGCCTAAGTCTAAACTTAGGAAATTAAAATAATTAAAGGGTATTAAAAAACTGGGTGTGAATCTTCTAGAAAAATATGGAGATCAAGTCAATATGATCTGGACCATTCATTAGAATTTAGTCCGGGCCGTTGATTACTCAATGAGAAGATTATAAGGACTTCAATGGGCATTTGGAAGACACATCGAGTGAGAGATCAAAGATCGATTTTCTCAAGAGAGCAGCGTAACAGTTGTCGGAGAGGTCACCGAGGAGATTTCTGGCAGTGTGGGGAAGGGATAGTTTTCTCGTTGGAGAGTTTCCTGATTTGGGGATACATTGCGTAGGAGGTAGAGAGAGATCTAGAAGGGGCAACATAGATCCACGGTGGGTAGCGTAAAGCCACGTCGAGGTAGCATAGAGCCTTTGAGGAGATTCATGATTTTGTTGAAGAGAAGATCAGATCGAGTGTCAGGATCCGAGGTGTGAGACCGGAGGGCCAAAGAATAAAGCATCTAGCCAACAGATTGATTAGCCAGAAGGAGTTACATAGTCCCCAGAAGGTGTGATGCAGAGAAGCACAGTTTAACTAGGGCCACTCAAAAGGGGGAAGACAAAGATTAAGGATGGGGAAGGAGGCATTGGGTGAGATGGTGGATGACAGGTTTTTTAGGACTGACTAAGCCTGTAACCATCCTCCCTATTAAATTTATTAGGGCTCTTCTTGATTTTGAGGGCTTCTCGAATAATACGATAGTTGTAGATTGGCACAAAGGCTATATTTTTGATTGATTGAAACAAATTAAGTGCTTGGATTTATAATAGTGTTCAACGATGGCAGATTTTGAGAGATGGTTATGGTTGATGTCAGCAATATGCCCCTTGAGGCCAGCTTTGAAGGGACGACCCATTTGACCAATGTAATCTTTACTGCAGGAACATGGATTTTTATAAACCCCTGATCCTTGCATGGGATCTGAAATGTCTTTGGCAGATTAGAGCAATTTCTTAAGGGTTTTGTAGGGTCTGAATATGGTTTTTATGCTTTTTTTAGCTAGAACCTTAGCAATAAGATTTGTTGTCCCTTTGATGTAAGGGAGGGTGACAAGGCCACAAGAAGAAGAGGGGTCATAATTTTTGGGTTTAAGGTGAGAAAAAAACTAGAGAGCTTTGGAGATCTGAGCAAAGGAATAGCCATTAGTTCTGAAAGCCTTGACTATATGGGATTTTTCAATTGAAGGAACTGGGGGGCATAGATTTTTAAAGCTCTAGAGAAGAGAGTTTTGAGGACCCCAACCTTTTGGGATGGCTGGTGATGAGAAAGGGCTCAGGGATAACCATTTGTATGAGTTTTTTTTTTTTTTTTTTTTTTTTTTTTTTTTTTTGTAGACTTGATGTGATAGGGAACCATTGGGGAGGCGAGTGACAAGGAATTCTAAGAAAGGTAGGGATTTGTTGGATTTTCTTTCCATAATGAACCGGATAAAAGGGGAAATTCTATTAATATGGAAATGAAAGGAATCTAACGCCGTGCGATCATGTTGCCAAATGACAAAGGTGTCATCCACAAACCAAAACCAACAATTTGGTTTGGGATGCAAATAGTTGAGAGCTCTAACAATATGATTGACTGTGGAAGTCTCCAATCATGCACCTAAAGATGTTATAGTCAATGAGATGACACTTGAGACCACTCAAGAACACTTGAAACACATAGAATAGCATGAGCCGATTTTTGATGATCAAGGTGACAAATTATATATGACAGTGATAACAGGCTCCAAAATTCAAATGTCGTGAAATTTTTGGAGGGTGTTGTAGCAGCGACAACAACCCCATATGTTGTCGAATCCTGATTTAAGACTGCTCTATTAGCACCTAGAAAATTTTGGGATTAATACTCTGGGGCAATTTTCATAGTGGGATAACCCTTGTTAGTGATCTTATTAGTGACTAGATCTTATCCCTTCAAATATGCAAAGACTTGCAGATAAATTACATAAAATATTGACCAGATGTGCCCCTTGGCATCGAGAGGTTGTATATCATTTAGGATGGAAAGCACATATGTACTCAGTGAAGGCAGGGTATGAGGATCTACTCTTCTCTCAATAGATCCCTGCTAAGTTTGTAATTTGAAAAAATATATGGTTGAATAATGTCATTCCCAAAATAAATTCTTTCTACTGGTTACTTTCCCACAAAAAATCCTCACTTCCAAAAATCTACAAAAAAAATGGTCTTTGGTCCTTCGAGATGTCCATTATGTCTCCTGTTATTTTATGGTAGCATCAGATGTGCTCTAAGCCTAAAAATTTGCAGGGAGGCTAGGACACATGTATTCCAGAATACCCATAAATCGTTTTGGGAAATTCCACTGGGAGACAGTTTTATTAAAATAATTAATTATTTTTAATGGTTGCCTAGGTCTAAACTTAGGAAATTAAAATAATTAAAGGGTATTAATAAAACTAGGTGTGAATCTTCTAGAAAAAGATGAAGATCGAGTCAATACTATCTGAACCATTGATTAGAATTTAATCTGGGTCGTTGATTACTCAACGAGAAGATTATAAGAAGGACTTCGATGGGAATTTGGAAGACACATTGAGTGAGAGAGCAAAGATTGATTTTTCTGAAGAGAGCAGTGTAATAGTTTTCAGAGAGGTCATCGAGGATATTTCTTGCAGTGAGGGGAAGAGATAGTTTTTCGGTTGGAGAGTTTCTTGATCTAGGTATACATTGCATAAGAGGTAGAGAGAGATCCAGAAGGGGCAGTGTAAAACCATTTTGAGGAAACGTAGAGCCCTTGAGGAGATTCGTGATTTTGTTGAGGAGCAGATCAGATCTAGTGTCAGGATCTGGGGTGTGAGACCGAAGGGCCATAGGACAAAGCATCTAGCCAGCAGATCAATCAACCAGAAGGAGTGATGCAGTCCCCAGAAAGTGTGACACAGAGTAGCACAATGACTGCGCATATGTAGCTTGGGGCTAGCCATTTAGTGGTTGGATCAGGGTTGAATTTCCAATGAATGTTTGAGGTATTTCTCACTAATTTATGTGCCAGTTAGATTCTCTATATCAGATAGCCAATAAGACATCCAAAGATTGTATTCAGAAACTACTGCATAATAATACAAACCCTCAGCTGCTGCATTGGTTTTCCTGCATTGGGTTTTTCTAGGGACATTTGTCCAAAAACAACGGTGTCAATTATGTGTGTGGTTATTTCTTCTTGGTTAGTTCTTGTTTCCGCATATAATTTATTAGTGAAGGCTTTAGTCGTATTTAATTCGATATTTACAGTGTAACAAAGTAAATAACTTGCATGAATTAACAAGTAGGAGAGGTAATATCAGTTTGTTACAGTAAGAGATTTGGGTCTCCAAATTGTACATGGTATTAGAGCGCACGTGAAGCAAGAGAGTATAATGGAAGAGATCAATGTTGAAAAGAAGGAGGGAGATCAAAGTGCTTTGTAGGCAGCAAATCGAAACCCCTAAGAGATTTTGGAGTCCAAGTAAGGAGGGCAAGATTCTCGAGGAAAATATCTATATGAGTGAGTTGATAGAGAGGTAAGATTTCCAATTCGTGATTTGTCAGTGGAAGAGGGAGCAACACAGAAACAGATTCAGTGCGAAGCAATCTTCAAGTGGGACACAGTTTTTTGCAATGTTTGTTGGGTTAGAAAAGTGAGAGAAGAAGGAAGAAGACACTTTCTGAGGGAATTTCTTCGTCAGTGAATTCAGAGCCAAGGAATTCTATTTCTCAGTTGCAAGCAACAGTAGCAAGGAGCAGATCTATTAACTCCTGCAAGGAGTGCATAGGCCAGCCTAGCAACTACTAAGAGGAGAGAGGGAGTAGTTCGAATTTTTGTTGGCAGAGATGACAACTAATGGGCTGAGAGATCAAGATTGATTGGACAAAGAATCTAATTATGTGATCTGGAAGGCTAGGATCTTCTGCCTTTTAGAGGAGCACCATCTCAAACCCTATGTCGATAGTGTGGTATCTGAACCTGCCGATGCAGATCTGCTCAAGAAGTACAAGGCTGAGATGGTGAAGGCCAAGTGGTTGATCCTCGACGGAGTGAGCGATCACATTGTATGTCACATTGTTGGCAAAGGGATGACCAGAGACATGTGGGATGACTTGGCTATGTTGTATCAGGGATCTTTCAAACATCGGAAGATGTACTTGGAGGAAAAAATGAGATCTGTGAGGATGAAGAAGGGGGAACTCATTAATCTATTCCCATCGATGCTTTAGGAAGTACGAAATCTTAGCAGTTGTAGGATCATCACCTCAACCTACAGATATGGTGACGTTGGCCCTGAATTTAGTCTCAGAAGAATGACAAGTATTTTCCCAAAGTATCCTAGGCAGAGAGAAATTGCTAGATTGGGAAGGGATGTGGGCCGCTCTTCAACAGGAAGAGATCAGGCAAGACTTAGTCAAGTGCAAACTTGATGGCAACAACAACAGTGGGATGAAGCCCAAGGAGGAGGAGGAGGAGAATGCAACCCTTGCATCAAAGGGGCAACAGGAGCAGTGGAGGTGGAAGAAGGACATCTCAAAGATAAAATGTTTCCTATGTGGTGAATTTGGTCATTACGCTATGCAGTTTCCTCTCAAGAAGATGGAAAAGGATGAGAAACATAATCCGTAGGCTACAACCATAAAGCTTGAGGAGGAGGAGTTTTCCATGATTGCCCAGATACCTCTTGGGGAGAGGTGGGGTGATCCAGTACTATAGTTCGAAAGACTACAAATGGGAAAGATACTTGAGGAGTCCACCTATTGGATCAATACCTTGCTACAAGAGCCCATATCAAAAGTAGTAGGATGGACCAGTGTCAGTTGGTGCAGAGGAGTGCCAGAGTGACAGTTGCTATGGCTAGAAGCGCCAAAGACTGAGTAACGTAGAGCATAGTTGGCACAATGTAGATTCAACAGCAACCTAGAGACTTTAGAGGGTCAGCGTAAAGACTAGCAGTAGTAAGAACTCCAGCAACAGTTGCTTCACGCTGAACATCTTTGGTTCAGTATTTTGGATGGTTTCTTAGTTGTAGCAACAACAGATGAGAGGGAGTTGCAGAGTATATGTAGTTGAAAGCAACACACAAAGTTAGCAACAACATATATGCAACATTTGCGCAATAGTTGGTGGGCAGTGATGTCAGACATCAACAACGTAGAGGGAGATGTTACAAAGTTAGGGTGATGCTTCAGCAGGTTGCATTACTAGAGCACATTCCTCGCTAATAGGGAGTGATGATTTATGGTAGCATCTACTATGCTCTAAGCCTCAAAATTTTCAGCGAGGCTAGGACACATGTATTCCAGAATACTGAGAATCGTTTTGGGAAATTCCACCTGGAGACAATTTTATTAAATTAATTAATTATTTTTAATGGATGCCTAAGTCTAAACTTAGGAAATTAAAATAATTAAAGGGTATTAATAAAATTGGGTGTGAATCTTCTAGAAAAAGATGGAGATCAAGTCAATATGATCTGAACCATTGATTAGAATTTAATATGGGGCGTTGATTTGATCAGGTGCTAAAAAAAACAGCTCAAATTTCAAAGTTGTCAGATTGGCGTGGAACCTAAATGACTGCGTAGTGCTCGTCATCCTAAATTCGGCGCAACTCGTTTCGCACTAAACGGACTCCGTATGACTCCAGAAACAAGTTCTGTTCACTTTCCTAAACGAGGGAATTTAAAACAAAAGGACAACCCAGTCATAAGGTTGTACTGCTGACATAGCACTGACTGGGCAGGTGAGGTGGACGTTGACTTGGTCAATGGGCTCCATCGGCAAATGGAGTTCTAACAAGTGGCTTCTTTTCATTTGTTGAAATTCTGCAATTTTCATTGGCTGGTGGAGTGGCCAACCATGGGCTGACACGTGGCAATCCGAGAGGCCACCAAAATGTTACTATAGTTCGAGCGGAGGCAGCGGGGGTTGAACTCACGACCCCCCAACACACAACGCAACCACTTACCATTGCACCACATCTTTATGACTTAACCATATAAGTCGCGCAATGTATTTAAAGTTTAACGCCGCATCATTTGGGGGTTGGGAAAACTTAACTGCCCCATGTGAATGCTGCTCATGCGGTTCTAACCGCTAACATATTATGTGACTGCCACCACTTGACTGCTGGACTTAATTGCCAGCATGCGAACACTTTAAAGCCTAACCGCTGGCATTTTATGTGACCGCTAGAGGGAAGGGGCTAGCGCCGAGGGCTAGCCCTCGGGCGCATGGCCCTCATATGATCATTCTCTTGATTTTTAGGCCTTGATGACCAAATTAACCGTCTGACAAATCCACCCAGATTTCAGCAGATCTGGTGGCCCATTAGCGGAAAATGGGGCGAAAATGAGGGTTCGGTGTCAGATTTTGGGCAAATTGTAGAGCGAATAGTGGAGAAACTATGAGAGTTCATAACTTCTCCAGTTTTTGACTAAATGGGGTGCAGAAAGATGCTAGGTAGCCATTTTTGGACATTATGGACTCATTGGAGCAGGTTTTAGAAGCATTTGAGCATTATAAACACATATTTTTACACATTTGAGCACAACAGAGAGGCCTAAGCCATTGGACGCTGGACCAAGGAGACGTAGCCCAAGAGGGGTGAACTCCTTCATCATGTTCTTGTTGTGATGTGTTTTTGGTGATGTTCTATACATTTATATGTTGTTGTTCACTTTCTTATTTATGTTAAAATTGCTCATAAAATTAACATAAAAACTCATTTTCACTTGCAAAAATCATGAATCCATAAGCACATGAATAACATTTTGTTTATAA
Source organism: Pinus taeda (assembly GCA_000404065.3). Classification (NCBI taxonomy): domain Eukaryota; kingdom Viridiplantae; phylum Streptophyta; class Pinopsida; order Pinales; family Pinaceae; genus Pinus; species Pinus taeda. Next base: position 44,088 of record APFE030009970.1, read on the forward strand.
TCTGAGGAGGATATTAACAGAACAAAACTAATATTATTAATCATATCATTTTGGTATCAAAACACTAGGTTTTCTTTGTGCAAGAAGGATTTAACTGTTTGCAAGTTTATGTCATGCTTACAAGGTTAAAATTCAAAAGAGGAGAAGGGAAGCTGGTTGGAAGCCTTGAAGTTGGGTAAAGGGGAAGGAGGGCAAGGTTGCCACAATCTCCAACACTATTTCATCCTCAAGTTTCAGTTGAGACTCTAGTGTGCATGACTCATGAAGGATAACCTACAAACATGAAAGAAGATGAGAAGGTGTTCAGGAAGGATTTCTTTGATATGACAGAGATGGTAAAGGTCCTCTATGAAGAGAGGAATACCAAGTTGCAAAGTGAAAGCTCCAAACCCCCCAAAGGAGAAGTTTTTTTAGGAGGAGGTAATGGAAATGGAGGTAAACCTCCACCCTCTTCACCACCTTCTTCATCTTCTTCTTCTCAAGCATCTTCACCCTCTTCTACTAACACAACCCTTACTCATACTCATCAACATACCTCAAAAGGAACTGGTAAATCACCCTTACTAAAAATTGATGTTAAATTTGAGCTGCCCATGTATTGTTAGGTAAACTTGACTCAGGATAGAGTCAAAGTTGACCAGGTTAAACAGTGATGGTTTTAGGGCACATGGTATTGTGCACCCATGGTATCCTGCCCATGGTATTATATGTAATGGATCCTATAAAAGGCTGGAAGGGCTTCATTGTAATGTAAGGGCTTGGAGGTGAGCGACTAAGGCTCACTTGGCTGGATTGGCCAGGGTTTTGGCCAAGGATAACGAAATTTCATTATGATCGGGTTTTTTCCAGATAAACATGTGTGTTTATGTGTTTATGGTTGTTGCTGGTTATTTTTATATTTATTCCTATCAATGATTCTCTGTAATTAATTTGTGTTATAGGGCAAATTTCTTAACAATTGGTATTAGAGCCAAAGGTTGTGTATTGGCTTCAGAAAAATGCTTTTGTTGCCAAGGGTTATTTGGATTGGTAGACATAGAAAGGATTGATAGTTGGATCAAAGAGGAGAAGTAGTTAGCGCAGGTCAATAGGGCTTCCACAGAGTTGTGTTGATGTGGTCCTCCACTTATCACAGGGCAACACGAATATGCACATAAACTTTTAAGGATCAAAAAATGAGATTCGGGATTTCCCGTTGGAAAAAAAATATTTAAATGGGCGGGTCTTCGAATGATGATGAAGATCAAGAACATGAAAACATTGAAGCCAACGGTCAGCGGATCGAATCTCATTCGGGCTCGAAATCGAAGAAGCTGAAGCTCATCCCGTTGATATTTCTGATATACTTCGAAGTCTTAGGAGGTCCATTCAGCAAAGAGTCGACAGTGAAAGGGCCAGGCCGCTGTTGGCCATAGCAAGGTTCCTGGTCTTCCTGTTCGTATGGAGTATCCCGAAGGCACTGGTGACTGTGGAGCTGGCCACGACATACCCTGGAAATGGTGGCTACGTGGTCTGGGCTGGTACAGTGTTCGAGCCCTTTTGGGGGTTCCTCATGGGCTGGTGGAAATGGATCGGCGACATCATAAATAATGCCGCCTACCTTGTACTCTGCTTCGATTACCTCAAGCTCCTTCTCCCGGCCTGTGGCCACGGCTCGATTAGAGACATAATGTTATTTTGGTCAATGCAAGAGACCATGCTCATGTGTTGTGTTGCATGGATATGAATTAAATTGCAAGGTGATGTGCATTGGGCAAGTGAGAGTGAGGTTGCAATGTTTAAATGCATGGAGCACAATCATGGGTAGATTGTATGCAAAGTATTTGACAAAATGTGTCAATCAAATTACTTAGAGTGTGGTGGTACAAAGATAAGGGGAGCATCAGGTTTGGAGTGTGTCAAAGTCCAAAGGATGGTTATATAAATATCGAAACAAGGATGCTCGCAATTGAGATAGCATGGGTCAGAATAGCAGCAACAATAAACAAAAAAAAAAAATAATGAAGTCAAATTATTGCATGTAAATGGGCATACTAATGTAAGACGTGGTAAGGCATGTGTACCCCTCAATGATCATGGTAAAGTCTGGGTTAGACCTAGGTGATAGGGGGATGTCGGGTTAATAATACCCCGGGTAAAAACTCTGAGGGGGGTAAGAGCTAGAGTGAGCGGGATTGTCTCACTTAGCAGGTCTGGCTGGAGTTAGTCAAGGAAACCCAAGTCAAGTTTAAGGGGGGAATTGTTAGGTAAACTTGACTCGGGATAGAGTCAAAGTTGACCAGGTTAAACAGTGATGGTTTTGGGGCACATGGTATTGTGCATCCATGGTATTATATGTAATGGAGCCTATAAAAGGCTGGAAGGACTTCATTGTAATGTAAGGGCCTGGAGGTGAGCGGTTAAGGCTCACTTGGCTGGATTGGCCAGGGTTTTGGCCAAGGATAATGAAATTTCATTATGATCGGGTTTTTCCCCGAATTTGGGGTTTTGCCAGATAAACATGTGTGTTTATGTGTTTATGGTTGTTGCTGGTTATTTATATATTTATTCCTCTTAGTAATTCTCCGTAATTAATTTATGTTCTAGGGTAAATTTCTTAACATGTATAATGGTGAAGTGAATGCGTAGAAGCTTGATATGGATTCGTTAGTTGGAGGTCTATTACAGAATTCAAAACCATCAAGAGGATGACATAAAGATTCAGTCAGCTTCCTTGAGAACGGAGGGTGCAACACTAGTATGGTGGGAATCAAATACACAAGAGGAGATAAAAAAACACGGTAAGATCTCAATTTCTTGGTCTGATTTCATTGTTGCAATTAAAAGACAATTCTACCCTCTAGCTTATATGTAGAAATCCATCATGAAGTGGCAGAACTTTAGGCAACTTAAAGGTCAAAATGTGCAAGATTACACCCAAGAATTCATAAAAAGGTCTCTAATGTTAGGTGTAGATTTGCAATCACAAGGCACGTTGTTGAAGTACATAGCAGGTTTACACAGTTGCCTTAGGCATACTATCTTAATGTTTAATCCCAATGATCTAGATGATGTGTGTGTGCAAGCCACTCATCTTAAGCCAAGAGGGAAAAACACTCCAGAAGAAGGTAGTAAAAAGCCATTTAATAGTAAAGGAAAAGAAAAGGGTTTCAAAGGGAATGGAAAGAAAAATGCGTCTATCAAGAAGGAAGGAGAGAAATTAACATGAAAAATTGTTCCAAAGAGGGTCATGATGAAGCTCATTGTTGGAAGCTTCATCCTGAAATGAAACCAAAAAAATTCAACATCAAGCGAAAACAAAAGACAACCGCAAACACTCAATAGGATTAGGGATCTGATTTGGGTGATGAAACTAAAATTATAGCCATGGGTATGAAAGGAAAAGAATCCATTGCTAGCACTATTACTTCAAATTCACAGAATGAAACTCCAAATGAAAAGAAGAGGATATAACTTTTTCACATAAGGGTGATCTCAAAACATATCAAAATTGATACACTTTTCAATAGTGACTCTCAAGCCAATTTTATCTTTGAAAACATTGTCAAAAGTTTAAACATGTAAACCATTCAAAATCATAAACCATATCCACTTGGATGGGTTATGACAATGCACAATTGCAGGTTACTAGAAAGTGTAAACTGAAATTTGCCATTACTGCAAATTTCATAGATGAAGTGGAGCTTGATGTTGTGCCATTAGATATATGTGGTATAGTTTTGGGCAGCTCATACATTTATGAAAGAAAAACTATCTTCCATAGAGATGAAAACAAATATTATTTGTTCAAAGATGGAGTAGAATATATTGTGAGAGCTCATAGCAAGAAACTAAATCTTTCACTTGTTAATGTGGGGCAAATGAAAAGACTAGTGAATTCAAGCAAGAATTTTGTGCTTCTAAAGATCAAACCCAAGAATGATGTTGATAATGAAGATTTTAAAGGTTGTGATTTAAAATTTAAATCTGAATTGGTTGATGTAGTTAGCCAATATGATGATATGTTTCAGGAACCAAAAGGATTACCTCCCAAGAGAGGAATCCAATATGAGATACAATTGCAACAAGATTGTCCTCTTCCTAACATTGGCATGTCCATGATGTCAGTGATGGAAAGTGCAGAAATTAAAAAGAAAATTCAAGAGTTGTTGGATAAAAGGACCATTAGGCCATCTTCCTCGCCATGTGGTTCACCTATTGTCTCGGTGCCAAAGAAGGATGGAACATGGCACATGTGTGTGGATTTCCGTGCATTGAACAAAATTATGGTAAAGAAGCATTACCAACTGCCTAGAATAGATGATTTACTTGATCAATTGAAAGATGCAAAGTATTTTACTAAGTTGGAATTAAGGAGTGGTTACCATGAAATTAGAATTGCTGAAGAAGACATATGGAAGACAACACTCAAAACAAAACTAGGTTTGTTTGAATGACTAATTATGCCTTTTGGTTTATGTGATGCTCCTACTACATTCATGCGTGTGATGAATGATGTGTTGAGGTGATTCCTTGATGAGTTTGTTATAGTATACTTAGATGACATCTTAATTTTCAGTGAATCTCATGATGAACATGTCATGCATGTGAGAAAAGTACTTGATGTCTTAAAGAAAGAACAATTGTATTTAAATATGTCAAAGTGTGAGTTTGGAAAAACTTCTTTAGTTTACTTAGGTCATATTGTTGGAGGAGGTGAGTTGAAAATAGATCCCTCCAAGGTTGATGTCATTTTGAATTGGCCAAGGCCCACGACAGTTACTGAGGTAAGAATTTTTTTGGGAGCAACCCAATATTGGAGGAAATTCATTGCTAACGTTTCTTCTATAGCATCTCCGTTGCATGCATTGAGAAGTGTGAAAAAGGTTTTTCAATGGGGAGGCAAACAAAAAAAGGCCTTTAATGCATTGAAGGAAAAGATCAATTCAGATCCAATACTTGCACTTCCAGACTTCAGACAGTGTTACATGTCAATTTGTCACCATGACACTTGATCAATTTATGGGTCTTTTTACCATCCATGAACATATTTGAACCAACTCCCTCAAAAGTCAAACAACCGAAAATATTTTGAAGTATATGAGAAATTTGGGGAAAATAGTTGTCACATCTTGTTAAGTTCCACCTGTGCTGATTTTTCTAGAGTTTCTCGCACATTCGCTGGAATTGACTCTGAGAACAGTGCAGAATTCCGCTCTGTCTGACACTATAAACCTGCGTAGGTGAATTCAAGAAAGTAAAATAAAAAGTACATTCTAGAAACATAGTTGGTCGAATATTTCCCAACTGAAAGCTTCTAGGTAATGGATATTCGAACTATAAGCCTCAGATGATACATATTCATCCCTTTTCTCATGGTAACGTAATCCCTCAATGAAGGAGTCTCATCCTCCTCTTTTGGATCTAAAACTTCTTCCTCTTGGCCTATAAAATGACTAAAAGGTAGAGGGATTAAAGAGGTCATAACTCAGAGAAGACAAACTTATGTTGTTAGTTTGAGATTGGAAAGCTTGTTATCTAAGGAGGAGATTGAAGGCATTTGGGAGGGACCTCACAACATCAAGGCAAAGCTTGTAAGGCTCCTCTTATTCTTTGATTAATACAAATGAACACTTTCTCCCATTGATTTGTCTTATTGGAACGACAAATGGTTTACAATTGTTTATAATGTTTATTAAGACAAATTCAATTCCTAATCTCCTTGATCATTAGGTTAAGTTGTTTGGATTATTATATCGCATTTGCTTTTGATCCTTTTATGGTCGATGTTTGCAAGTCTTATCAAGCATTGAAGAGCTGCATCAAATCACAACAAGGGATCTTCATCGAGCATTTCGTGAATAGGTAAGAGGCTCATCCATTATTTTTGATTTTTATAATTCAAGCAAGTTCAACTTAGGCAAAGGGCCAATTCAATTGTCTTTCTTGTTTCTAGTTTCCGTCAATGATCTAGGGAGATCGCTCTTGTCTGCAAGAGAGATTTGTTCGGTGTAATAGATAGTCATTTGAGATCCAGACTGATGCTAGTGACTACGCCATGGGTGTAGTCCTCATGCAACATGGTAAGCCTATCCTTTTTCATTCAAGAAATTTTAATGGTGCAGTAATTAATTATCCTACATGTCACAAGGAATTGTCTGCATTGGTGGAAAGTGTGAAATAGTAGAAACACTACTTGATGGGTAAGGAATAATTATTCACACTGATCATCAGCCATTGCAATACTTGCAATCTCAATTAAAGTTGTAGCAATCAAGGCACTTCTGATGGATGGGTTTTCCTCAACAATTCCACTTGGTATTCAAGGATAAGAAAGGTATCTACAATAAAGTTTCTGATATGCTTTCTAGACCTATTGTTAGTGAAACTACTTTACTCAAGCATAATTCTGTTTTGCATGAAATTTATATTGAGCAATATGCATTAAACAATGACTTTCAAGATGTTTATGCAAGCTTGATTCAAGGTAACCAAGTAGAGGAATTGGATTATCATTTGCATGATAACTTGTTGTACGATCTTGACAAGCTTTGTATTCCACAGGGAGAAAGAGTCAACATCATAAGAGAGGCACATACTTCTCTTATTGCTGGTCATTTCAGTGTAAGTAAGACGGTGGAACATCTACAGAGGTATTGTTATTAGTTTTGTATGCTTGAAAGTGTGTCATGTTTTATTAAAGGATGTTCATTATGTGCAGTCAATAAGCCTAGCAATAGGAAGTAGGATTATACACAGCACTTCCAGTTCCTTCACGACCATGGGAGAGTGTTTCTATGGATTTTGTAGGAGGTCTCCCATTGTAAAAAACATGCCCAAAAACATGCTGTATGAACCCAACGGTAATACATTCAAATGTGTCATGGTAGATGTTGGGCAATTTATTGGGCTTAAATTGCTGCATTAATTATCGACCAGGGAAACTCGTAAGCTTTTGATGATGCCAGCAATATATATGCAGGAGTAGGCAACTAACTCTATATCTAGTGAAATTATTTACGATTCAATATAATATGCAAGGGAAGAGGCTCCTAACTAAGGAGATCCTGGTTGTCCTTCCCTACAGTATCATAGAGAAATCATAAAACTAGAAACTTAAAATGCAAACAAAAGGATGAACTTTAATTGTTATTTAGATTCAAAGAGAGAAAGACTAACTTAGTCTCTTGATTGTCCTCCCTTGTACTAATCCAGACTAAACTAAAATTCATC